>JANJXV010000906.1:0-271466 GCA_024803745.1 Megascapheus bottae
TTCTGTGACTTCACAAACCTCCTTTCTATGACTTCACACACCTCCACTCTGTGAATGCACACATCTCCACTCTGTGTCTTTACACACCTCCATTCTGCGAATTCATACCCCTCCATTCTGTGCTTTCACACACCTCCATTCTATGACTTCACACACCTCCATTCTGTGACTTCACAAACGTCCATTTTGACTTCACACACGTCCATTCTGTGCCTTCACACACCTCCCTTACGTGAATTCACACACCTCCATTGTATGACTTCACACACCTCCATTCTATGACTTCACACATCTCCTTTTTGTTACTTCCCACACTTCCAATGTTTGACTTCACAAACCTCCATTCCATGATTTCAGACACCTCCATTCTATGAGTTCACACACCTCCATTCATTGACTTCACACACCTCCATTTTGACTTCGCACACCTACATTCTGTGACTTCACTCACCCCATTCTGTGACTTCACACACCTACATTCTGTGACTTCACACACCTCCATTCTGAGTTCACACACCTCCATTCTGTGACTTCACACACCTTCATTCTTACTTCAGAAACATCAATTATATGACTTCACACACCTCCATTCTATGACTTCACACACCTCCATTCTGTGACTTCACACACCTCCATTCCATGACTTCACACACCTCCATTCTATGAGTTAACACACCTCCATACTGACTTCACACACCTCCATTCTATGACTTCACACACCTCCATTCTGACATCACACACCTCCATTCTATGACTTCATTCAACTCCATTCTGACTTCACACACCTCCATTCTATGACTTCACACACCAGCATTGTGTGACTTCACACACCTCCATTCTGAGTTCACACACCTCCATTCTGTGACTTCACACACCTCCAATCTGACTTCACACACCTCCATTCCATGACTTCGCACACCTCCATTCCATGACTTCACACACCTCCATTCTTAGACTTCACACAGCTCCATTCTATGAGTTCACAAACCTCCATTTGTGACTCTACACACCACCTTTTTGACTTCACAAACCTGCATTGTGTGATTTCACACACCTCCATTCTGTGACTTCACACACCTTTATTGTTTGACTTCGCACGCCTCCATTCTTTGACTTCACACACCTCCATTCCATGACTTCACACACCTCCATTCTATGAATTCACACACCTCCCCCTCCCATTCTATGAGTTCACACACCTCCATTTTGACTTCACACACCTCCATTCTATGAGTTCACACACCTTCATTCTTACTTCAGAAAAATCCATTCTCTGACTTCACGCACCTCCATTCTATGACTTCGCAAATCTCCGTTTTGTGACTTCACACACCTCCATTCTGAGTTCACACACCTCCATTCTCTGACTTCACACACCTCCATTCTGTGACTTAACACACCTCCATTCTGTGACTTCACACACCTCCATTCTGTGACTTCACACACTTCCATTCTGTGACTTCACACACCTTCATTCTTACTTCACAAACATCCATTCTATGACTTCACACACTTCCATTCTATGACTTCACACACCTCCATTCTGTGACTTCACACACCTCCATTCTATGTCTTCACATACCTCCTTTTTGACTTCACACACGTCCATTCTATGAGTTCGCACAGCTCCATTCTGACTTCACACACTTCCATTCTATGACTTCACACTCCTCCATTCTGATTTCACACAGCTCCATTCTGTGACTTCACACACCTCCATTCTATGACTACACACACCTCCATTCTATGACTTCACATACCTCATTTCTGAGTTGACACACCTCCATTCTTTGACTTCACATACCTCCAATCTGACTTCATACACCTCCATTCTATGACTTCACACACATCCATTCTGTGACTTCAAACACCACCATTCTATGAATTCACACATCTCCATTGTGACTTCACACACCTCCATTCTATGAGTTCACACAGCTCCATTCTGACTTCACACACCTCCATTCTATGACTTCGTACACCTCTATTCTGACTTCACACCCCTCCATTCTGTGACTTCACATACATCCATTCTTTGACTTCACACCCCTCCATTCTGACTTCACACACCTCCATTCTATGACTTTACACACCTCCATTCTGACATCACACACCTCCATTCTATGACTTCATTCAACTCCATTCTGACTTCACACACCTCCATTCTATGACTTCACACACCTCCAATCTATGACTTCACACACCTCCATTCTGTGACTTCACAGACCTCAATTCTGTGACTTCACACACCTACATTATCACTTCACACACTTCCATTCTATGACTTCACATACCTCCATTCTATGACTTCACACACCTCCACTCTGTGACTTCACACACCTCCATTCTGAGTTCACACACCTCCATTCTGTGACTTCACACACCTCCCATCTGACTTCACACAGCTCCATTCTATGACTTCATACACCTCCATTCTGTGACTTCACACACCTCCATTCTATGACTTCATTCAACTCCATTCTGACTTCACACACCTCCATTCCATGACTTCACACACCTCCATTCTTAGACTTCACACATCTCCATTCTATGAGTTCACAAACCTCCATTTGTGACTCTACACACCACCTTTTTGACTTCACAAACCTGCATTCTGTGATTTCAAACACCTCCATTCTGTGAATTCACACACCTTTATTGTTTGACTTCACACACCTCCATTCTTTGACTTCACACACCTCCATTCCATGACTTCACACACCTCCATTCTATGAGTTCACACACCTCCATTCTATGAGTTCACACACCTCCATTTTGACTTCACACACCTCCATTCTATGACTTCATTCAACTCCATTCTGACTTCACACACCTCCATTCTATGACTTCACACACCTCCATTCTATGACTTCACACACCTCCAATCTATGACTTCACACACCTCCATTCTGTGACTTCACAGACCTCAATTCTGTGACTTCACACACCTACATTATCACTTCACACACTTCCATTCTATGACTTCACATACCTCCATTCTATGACTTCACACACCTCCACTCTGTGACTTCACACACCTCCATTCTGAGTTCACACACCTCCATTCTGTGACTTCACACACCTCCCATCTGACTTCACACAGCTCCATTCTATGACTTCATACACCTCCATTCTGTGACTTCACACACCTCCATTCTATGACTTCATTCAACTCCATTCTGACTTCACACACCTCCATTCCATGACTTCACACACCTCCATTCTTAGACTTCACACATCTCCATTCTATGAGTTCACAAACCTCCATTTGTGACTCTACACACCACCTTTTTGACTTCACAAACCTGCATTCTGTGATTTCAAACACCTCCATTCTGTGAATTCACACACCTTTATTGTTTGACTTCACACACCTCCATTCTTTGACTTCACACACCTCCATTCCATGACTTCACACACCTCCATTCTATGAGTTCACACACCTCCATTCTATGAGTTCACACACCTCCATTTTGACTTCACACACCTCCATTCTATGACTTCATTCAACTCCATTCTGACTTCACACACCTCCATTCTATGACTTCACACACCTCCATTCTATGACTTCACACACCTCCAATCTATGACTTCACACACCTCCATTCTGTGACTTCACAGACCTCAATTCTGTGACTTCACACACCTACATTATCACTTCACACACTTCCATTCTATGACTTCACATACCTCCATTCTATGACTTCACACACCTCCACTCTGTGACTTCACACACCTCCATTCTGAGTTCACACACCTCCATTCTGTGACTTCACACACCTCCCATCTGACTTCACACAGCTCCATTCTATGACTTCATACACCTCCATTCTGTGACTTCACACACCTCCATTCTATGACTTCATTCAACTCCATTCTGACTTCACACACCTCCATTCCATGACTTCACACACCTCCATTCTTAGACTTCACACATCTCCATTCTATGAGTTCACAAACCTCCATTTGTGACTCTACACACCACCTTTTTGACTTCACAAACCTGCATTCTGTGATTTCAAACACCTCCATTCTGTGAATTCACACACCTTTATTGTTTGACTTCACACACCTCCATTCTTTGACTTCACACACCTCCATTCCATGACTTCACACACCTCCATTCTATGAGTTCACACACCTCCATTCTATGAGTTCACACACCTCCATTTTGACTTCACACACCTCCATTCTATGACTTCACACACCTTCATTCTTACTTCAGAAACATCCATTCTATGACTTCACGCACCTCCATTCTATGACTTCACAAATCTCCGTTCTGTGACTTCACACACCTCCATTCTGAGTTCACACACCTCCATTCTCTGACTTCACACACCTCCATTCTGTGACTTAACACACCCCATTTTGTGACTTCACACACCTTCATTCTGTGACTTCACACACTTCCATTCTATGACTTCGCACACCTTCATTCTTACTTAACAAACATCCATTCTATGACTTCACACACTTCCATTCTATGACTTCACACACCTCCATTCTGTGACTTCACACACCTCCATTCTATGTCTTCACACACCTCCATTTTGACTTCACACACGTCAATTCTATGAGGTCACACAGCTCCATTCTGACTTCACACACTTCCATTCTATGACTTCACACTCCTCCATTCTGACTTCACACAGCTCCATTCTGTGACTTCACACACCTCCATTCTATGACTTCACACACCTCCATGCTATGACTTCACATACCTCATTTCTGAGTTGACACACCTCCATTCTTTGACTTCACATACCTCCAATCTGACTTCATACACCTCCATTCTGTGACTTCACACACCTCCATTTTGACTTCACACACATCCATTCTATGAGTTCACATACCACCATTTTGATTGCAAACACCTCCATTCTATGACTTCACACCCCTACATTCTTACTTCAAATACATCCATTCTATGACTTTACAGACCTCCATTCTATGAGTTCACAAACGTCCATTCTATGACTTCACACACCACCATTCTATGACTTCACACACCTCCATTCTATGACTTCACACACCTCCATTCTATGACTTCACAAACCTCCATTCTGTGACTTCACACATCTCCATTCTATGAGTTCACACACCTGCATTGTGACTTCACACACCTCCATTCTATGACTTCACACACCTCCATTCTGACTTCACAAACCTCCATTCTGACTTCACAAACATCAATTCTGTGACTTCACACACCTCCATTCTTTGACTTCACACACCTCCATTGTGAGTTCACACACCTCCATTCTGACTTCACAAACATCAATTCTGTGACTTCACACACCTCCATTCTATGACTTCACTCACCTCCATTCTATGCCTTCACACACCTCCATTCTCTGACTTCACAAACCTCCATTCTGACTTCACACACCTCCATTCTGACCTCACAAACATCAATTCTGTGACTTCACACACCTCCATTCTATGACTTCACACACCTCCATTCTATGACCTCACACACGTCCATTCTATGACTTCACACACTTCCATTCTTTGACTTCACACACCGCCATTCTTTGACTTCACACAACTCCATTGTGAGTTCACACACCTCCATTCTATGACTTCACACACCTCCATGCTGACTTCACACAGCTCCATTCTATGACTTCACACACTTCCATTCTTTGACTTCACACACCACCATTCTTTGACTTCACACAACTCCATTGTGAGTTCACACACCTCCATTCTATGACTTCACAAACCTCCATTCTCTGACTTCACAAACCTCCATTCTGACTTCACACACCTCCATTCTGACCTCACAAACATCAATTCTGTGACTTCACACACCTCCATTCTATGACTTCACACACCTCCATTCTATGACTTCACACACCTCCATTCTATGACTTAACACACCTTCATTCTTACTTCACAAACATCCATTCTATTACTTCACGCACCTCCATTCTATGACTTCACACACCTCCAATCTATGACTTCACACACCTCCATTCTGTGACTTCACACATCTCCATTCTATGAGTTCACACACCTGCATTGTGACTTCACACACCTCCATTCTATGACTTCACACACCTCCATTCTGACTTCACAAACCTCCATTCTGACTTCACAAACATCAATTCTGTGACTTCACACACCTCCATTCTTTGACTTCACACACCTCCATTGTGAGTTCACACACCTCCATTCTGACTTCACAAACATCAATTCTGTGACTTCACACACCTCCATTCTATGACTTCACTCACCTCCATTCTATGCCTTCACACACCTCCATTCTCTGACTTCACAAACCTCCATTCTGACTTCACACACCTCCATTCTGACCTCACAAACATCAATTCTGTGACTTCACACACCTCCATTCTATGACTTCACACACCTCCATTCTATGACCTCACACACGTCCATTCTATGACTTCACACACTTCCATTCTTTGACTTCACACACCGCCATTCTTTGACTTCACACAACTCCATTGTGAGTTCACACACCTCCATTCTATGACTTCACACACCTCCATGCTGACTTCACACAGCTCCATTCTATGACTTCACACACTTCCATTCTTTGACTTCACACACCACCATTCTTTGACTTCACACAACTCCATTGTGAGTTCACACACCTCCATTCTATGACTTCACAAACCTCCATTCTCTGACTTCACAAACCTCCATTCTGACTTCACACACCTCCATTCTGACCTCACAAACATCAATTCTGTGACTTCACACACCTCCATTCTATGACTTCACACACCTCCATTCTATGACTTCACACACCTCCATTCTATGACTTAACACACCTTCATTCTTACTTCACAAACATCCATTCTATTACTTCACGCACCTCCATTCTATGACTTCACACACCTCCAATCTATGACTTCACACACCTCCATTCTGTGACTTCACACACCTCAATTCTGTGACTTCACACACCTACATTATGACTTCACACACCTCCATTCTCTGACTTCACATACCTCCATTCTCTGACTTCACACACCTCCATTCTGTGACTTCACACACCTCCATTCTGAGTTCACACACCTCCATTCTGTGACTTCACACACCTCCCATCTGACTTCACACAGCTCCCTTCTATGACTTCATACACCTCCATTCTGTGACTTCACACACCTCCATTATATGACTTCACACACCTCCACTGTGACTTCACACACCTCCATTCTATGAGTTAACAAACCTCCATACTGACTTCACACACCTCCATTCTATGACTTCACACACCTCCATTCTGACATCACACACCTCCATTCTATGACTTCATTCAACTCCATTCTGACTTCACACACCTCCATTCTATGACTTCACACACCAGCATTGTGTGACTTCACACACCTCCATTCTGAGTTCACACACCTCCATTCTGTGACTTCACACACCTCCAATCTGACTTCACACACCTCCATTCCATGACTTCGCACACCTCCATTCCATGACTTCACACACCTCCATTCTTAGACTTCACACAGCTCCATTCTATGAGTTCACAAACCTCCATTTGTGACTCTACACACCACCTTTTTGACTTCACAAACCTGCATTGTGTGATTTCACACACCTCCATTCTGTGACTTCACACACCTTTATTGTTTGACTTCGCACGCCTCCATTCTTTGACTTCACACACCTCCATTCCATGACTTCACACACCTCCATTCTATGAGTTCACACACCTCCATTCTATGAGTTCACACACCTCCATTTTGACTTCACACACCTCCATTCTATGAGTTCACACACCTTCATTCTTACTTCAGAAAAATCCATTCTCTGACTTCACGCACCTCCATTCTATGACTTCCCAAATCTCCGTTTTGTGACTTCACACACCTCCATTCTGAGTTCACACACCTCCATTCTCTGACTTCACACACCTCCATTCTGTGACTTAACACACCTCCATTCTGTGACTTCACACACCTCCATTCTGTGACTTCACACACTTCCATTCTGTGACTTCACACACCTTCATTCTTACTTCACAAACATCCATTCTATGACTTCACACACTTCCATTCTATGACTTCACACACCTCCATTCTGTGACTTCACACACCTCCATTCTATGTCTTCACATACCTCCTTTTTGACTTCACACACGTCCATTCTATGAGTTCGCACAGCTCCATTCTGACTTCACACACTTCCATTCTATGACTTCACACTCCTCCATTCTGATTTCACACAGCTCCATTCTGTGACTTCACACACCTCCATTCTATAACTACACACACCTCCATTCTATGACTTCACATACCTCATTTCTGAGTTGACACACCTCCATTCTTTGACTTCACATACCTCCAATCTGACTTCATACACCTCCATTCTATGACTTCACACACATCCATTCTGTGACTTCAAAAACCACCATTCTATGAATTCACACATCTCCATTGTGACTTCACACACCTCCATTCTATGAGTTCACACAGCTCCATTCTGACTTCACACACCTCCATTCTATGACTTCGTACACCTCTATTCTGACTTCACACCCCTCCATTCTGTGACTTCACATACATCCATTCTTTGACTTCACACCCCTCCATTCTGACTTCACACACCTCCATTCTATGACTTTACACACCTCCATTCTGACATCACACACCTCCATTCTATGACTTCATTCAACTCCATTCTGACTTCACACACCTCCATTCTATGACTTCACACACCTCCAATCTATGACTTCACACACCTCCATTCTGTGACTTCACAGACCTCAATTCTGTGACTTCACACACCTACATTATCACTTCACACACTTCCATTCTATGACTTCACATACCTCCATTCTATGACTTCACACACCTCCACTCTGTGACTTCACACACCTCCATTCTGAGTTCACACACCTCCATTCTGTGACTTCACACACCTCCCATCTATGACCTCCATTCTATGACTTCACACAGCTCCATTCTATGACTTCATACACCTCCATTCTGTGACTTCACACACCTCCATTCTATGACTTCATTCAACTCCATTCTGACTTCACACACCTCCATTCCATGACTTCACACACCTCCATTCTTAGACTTCACACATCTCCATTCTATGAGTTCACAAACCTCCATTTGTGACTCTACACACCACCTTTTTGACTTCACAAACCTGCATTCTGTGATTTCAAACACCTCCATTCTGTGAATTCACACACCTTTATTGTTTGACTTCACACACCTCCATTCTTTGACTTCACACACCTCCATTCCATGACTTCACACACCTCCATTCTATGAGTTCACACACCTCCATTCTATGAGTTCACACACCTCCATTTTGACTTCACACACCTCCATTCTATGACTTCATTCAACTCCATTCTGACTTCACACACCTCCATTCTATGACTTCACACACCTCCATTCTATGACTTCACACACCTCCAATCTATGACTTCACACACCTCCATTCTGTGACTTCACAGACCTCAATTCTGTGACTTCACACACCTACATTATCACTTCACACACTTCCATTCTATGACTTCACATACCTCCATTCTATGACTTCACACACCTCCACTCTGTGACTTCACACACCTCCATTCTGAGTTCACACACCTCCATTCTGTGACTTCACACACCTCCCATCTGACTTCACACAGCTCCATTCTATGACTTCATACACCTCCATTCTGTGACTTCACACACCTCCATTCTATGACTTCATTCAACTCCATTCTGACTTCACACACCTCCATTCCATGACTTCACACACCTCCATTCTTAGACTTCACACATCTCCATTCTATGAGTTCACAAACCTCCATTTGTGACTCTACACACCACCTTTTTGACTTCACAAACCTGCATTCTGTGATTTCAAACACCTCCATTCTGTGAATTCACACACCTTTATTGTTTGACTTCACACACCTCCATTCTTTGACTTCACACACCTCCATTCCATGACTTCACACACCTCCATTCTATGAGTTCACACACCTCCATTCTATGAGTTCACACACCTCCATTTTGACTTCACACACCTCCATTCTATGACTTCACACACCTTCATTCTTACTTCAGAAACATCCATTCTATGACTTCACGCACCTCCATTCTATGACTTCACAAATCTCCGTTCTGTGACTTCACACACCTCCATTCTGAGTTCACACACCTCCATTCTCTGACTTCACACACCTCCATTCTGTGACTTAACACACCCCCATTTTGTGACTTCACACACCTTCATTCTGTGACTTCACACACTTCCATTCTATGACTTCGCACACCTTCATTCTTACTTAACAAACATCCATTCTATGACTTCACACACTTCCATTCTATGACTTCACACACCTCCATTCTGTGACTTCACACACCTCCATTCTATGTCTTCACACACCTCCATTTTGACTTCACACACGTCAATTCTATGAGGTCACACAGCTCCATTCTGACTTCACACACTTCCATTCTATGACTTCACACTCCTCCATTCTGACTTCACACAGCTCCATTCTGTGACTTCACACACCTCCATTCTATGACTTCACACACCTCCATGCTATGACTTCACATACCTCATTTCTGAGTTGACACACCTCCATTCTTTGACTTCACATACCTCCAATCTGACTTCATACACCTCCATTCTATGACTTCACACACATCCATTCTGTGACTTCAAAAACCACCATTCTATGAATTCACACATCTCCATTGTGACTTCACACACCTCCATTCTATGAGTTCACACAGCTCCATTCTGACTTCACACACCTCCATTCTATGACTTCGTACACCTCTATTCTGACTTTACACCCCTCCATTCTGTGACTTCACATACCTCCATTCTTTGACTTCACACCCCTCCATTCTGACTTCACACACCTCCATTCTATGACTTCACACACCTCCATTCTGACATCACATACCTCCATTCTATGACTTCATTCAACTCCATTCTGACTTCACACACCTCCATTCTGTGACTTCACACACCTCCATTCTGTGACTTCACACACCTCCATTGTGAGTTCACACACCTCCATTCTGTGACTTCACACACCTCCATTCTGTGACTTCACACACCTCCATTCTATGACTTCACACACCTCGATTCTATGAATTCACACATCTCCATTCTGTGACTTCACACAACTCCATTCTACAACTTCCCACACGTCCATTCTGGGAATTCACACACTTCCATTCTGAGTTCACACACCTCCGTTCTGTTACTTAACACACCTTCATTCTGTGACTTCACACACCTTCATTCTATGACTTCACACACCTCCATTCTTTCACTTCACAAACCTCCATTTTGAGTTCACACACCTACATTCTGTGACTTCACACACCTCCATTTGTGACTTTACACACCACCATTTTGACTTCACAAACCTCCATTCTGTGACTTCACAAACCTCCATTCTGTGACTTCACACACCTCCATTTGTGACTTTACACACCACCATTTTGACATCACAAACCTCCATTCTTTGACTTCACAAAACTCCATTCTGTGACTTCACACACATCCATTTTGACTTCACACACATCCATTCTATGAGTTCACATACCACCATTTTGAATGCAAACACCTCCATTCTATGACTTCACACACATCCATTCTGACTTCACATAGCTCCATTCTATGACTTCACACACTTCCATTCTTTGACTTCACACACCACCATTCTTTGACTTCACACAACTCCATTGTGAGTTCACACACCTCCATTCTATGACTTCACACACCTCCATTCTATGACTTCACACACCTTCATTCTTACTTCAGAAACATCCATTCTATGACCTCACACAACTCCGTTCTATGACTTCACAAACCTCCATTCTGTGAATTCACACACCTCTATTCTGAGTTCACACAACTCCATTCTTTGACTTACCACACCTCCATTCTTACTTCACCAACCTCCATTCTATGACTTCACACACTTCTATTCTATGACTTCACACACCTCCATTCTGTGACTTCTCACACCTCCATTCTGAGTTCACACAACTCCATTGTGAGTTCACACACCTCCATTCTATGACTTCACACACCTCCATTCTATGACTTCACACACCTTCATTCTTACTTCAGAAACATCCATTCTATGACCTCACACAACTCCGTTCTATGACTTCACAAACCTCCATTCTGTGAATTCACACACCTCTATTCTGACTTCACACACCTCCATTCCGTGACTTCACACACCTCCATTCTTACTTCACACACCTCCATTCTATGACTTCACACACTTCCATTCTATGACTTCACACACCTCCATTCTGCGCCTTCACACACCTCCATTCTATGACTTAACACACCTTCATTCTTACTTCACAAACATCCATTCAATGATCACACACCTCCATTCTATGACTTCACACACCTCCATTCTTTGACTTCACACACCTCCATTCAGTGACTTCACACACCTCAATTCTGTGACTTCACACACCTCCATTATGACTTCACACACCTCCATTCTATGACTTCGTACACCTCTATTCTGACTTTACACCCCTCCATTCTGTGACTTCACATACCTCCATTCTTTGACTTCACACCCCTCCATTCTGACTTCACACACCTCCATTCTATGACTTCACACACCTCCATTCTGACATCACATATCTCCATTCTATGACTTCATTCAACTCCATTCTGACTTCACACACCTCCATTCTGTGACTTCACACACCTCCATTCTGTGACTTCACACACCTCCATTGTGAGTTCACACACCTCCATTGTGTGACTTCACACACCTCCATTCTGTGACTTCACACACCTCCATTCTATGACTTCACACACCTCGATTCTATGAATTCACACATCTCCATTCTGTGACTTCACACAACTCCATTCTACAACTTCCCACACGTCCATTCTGGGAATTCACACACTTCCATTCTGAGTTCACACACCTCCGTTCTGTTACTTAACACACCTTCATTCTGTGACTTCACACACCTTCATTCTATGACTTCACACACCTCCATTCTTTCACTTCACAAACCTCCATTTTGAGTTCACACACCTACATTCTGTGACTTCACACACCTCCATTTGTGACTTTACACACCACCATTTTGACTTCACAAACCTCCATTCTGTGACTTCACAAACCTCCATTCTGTGACTTCACACACCTCCATTTGTGACTTTACACACCACCATTTTGACATCACAAACCTCCATTCTTTGACTTCACAAACCTCCATTCTGTGACTTCACACACATCCATTTTGACTTCACACACATCCATTCTATGAGTTCACATACCACCATTTTGAATGCAAACACCTCCATTCTATGACTTCACACACATCCATTCTGACTTCACATAGCTCCATTCTATGACTTCACACACTTCCATTCTTTGACTTCACACACCACCATTCTTTGACTTCACACAACTCCATTGTGAGTTCACACACCTCCATTCTATGACTTCACACACCTCCATTCTATGACTTCACACACCTTCATTCTTACTTCAGAAACATCCATTCTATGACCTCACACAACTCCGTTCTATGACTTCACAAACCTCCATTCTGTGAATTCACACACCTCTATTCTGAGTTCACACAACTCCATTCTCTGACTTACCACACCTCCATTCTTACTTCACCAACCTCCATTCTATGACTTCACACACTTCTATTCTATGACTTCACACACCTCCATTCTGTGACTTCTCACACCTCCATTCTGTGTTCACACAACTCCATTGTGAGTTCACACACCTCCATTCTATGACTTCACACACCTCCATTCTATGACTTCACACACCTTCATTCTTACTTCAGAAACATCCATTCTATGACCTCACACAACTCCGTTCTATGACTTCACAAACCTCCATTCTGTGAATTCACACACCTCTATTCTGACTTCACACACCTCCATTCCGTGACTTCACACACCTCCATTCTTACTTCACACACCTCCATTCTATGACTTCACACACTTCCATTCTATGACTTCACACACCTCCATTCTGTGCCTTCACACACCTCCATTCTATGACTTAACACACCTTCATTCTTACTTCACAAACATCCATTCAATGATCACACACCTCCATTCTATGACTTCACACACCTCCATTCTTTGACTTCACACACCTCCATTCAGTGACTTCACACACCTCAATTCTGTGACTTCACACACCTCCATTATGACTTCACACACCTCCATTCTATGACTTCACACACCTCCATTCTGAGTTCACCCACCTCCATTCTGTGACTTCACACACCTCAATTCTCACTTCACACAGCTTCATTCCATGACTTCACACACCTCCATACTGTGACTTCACACACATCCATTCTATGATTTCACACACCTCCATTCTGACTTCACACACCTCCATTCTATGACTTCACACACCTCCATTCTGACTTCACTAAGCTCCATTCTATGACTTCACACACCTCCATTCTGTGCCTTCACACACCTCCATTCCATGACTTCACACACCTCCATTCGATGACTTCACACACCTCCATTCTTTGACTTCACACACCTCCATTCTATGAGTTCACACACCTCCATTTGTGACTCTACACAGCACCTTTTTGACTTCACACACCTCCATTCTGTGATTTCACACACCTCCATTCTGTGACTTCACACACCTGTATTGTTTGACTTCACACAGCTGCATTCTTTGACTTCACACACCTTTATTCCATGACTTCACACACCTCCATTCTATGAGTTCTCAGACCTTCATTCTATGAGTTCACACACCTCCATTTTGACTTCACACACCTCCATTCTATGACTTCACACACCTTCATTCTTACTTCAGAAACATCCATTCTATGACTTCACATACCTCCATTCTATGACTTCACACACCTCCATTCTGTGACTTCACACACCTCCATTCCATGACTTCACACACCTCCATTCTTTGACTTCACACACCTCCATTCTACGAGTTCACACACTTTCATTTGTGACTGTACACACCATCTTTTTGACTTCACACACCTCCATTCTGTGATTTCACACACCTCCATTCTGTGACTATACACACCTTTTTTGTTTGAGTTCACAAACCTCCATTCTTTGACTTCACACACCTCCATTCCATGACTTCACACACCTCCATTCTATGAGTTCACACACCTCCATTCTATGAGTTCACACACCTCCATTTTGACTTCACACACCTCCATTCTGTGAATTCACACACCTCCATTCTGTGACCTCACTCACCTCCATTCTATGACTTCACACACCTCCATTCTGTGACTTCACACACCTTCATTCCAAGACTTCACACACTTCCATTCTATGAGTTCACACACCTCCATTCTATGAGTTCACACAACTCCATTTTGACTTCACACACCTCCATTCTGTGACTTCACACACCTCCATTCTGTGACTTCACACACCTCCATTTTGACTTCACACACTTCCATTCGTTGACTTCACACACCGCCATTCTGTGACTTCACACACCACCATTGTTTAACTTCACACACCTCCATTTTTGGACTTGACACTCCTCCATTCCATGACTTCACACATCTCCATTTTATGAGTTCGCACATCTCCATTTTGACTTCACACACCTCCATTCTGTGACTTCACACACCTTCATTCTACTTTAGAAACATCCATTCTATGACTTCACACACCTCCATTCTATGACTTCACAAACCTCCATTCTGTGTCTTCACACACCTCCATTCTGAGTTCACACACCTCAATTCTGTGACTTCACACACCTCAATTCTGGCTTCACACACCTCCATTCTATGACTTCACACAACTCCTTTCTATGACTTCACACACCTCCATTGTTTGACTTCACACACCTCCCTTGTGAGTTCACACACCTCCATTCTATGACTTCACACACCTCCATTATGACTTCACACAGCTCCATTCTATGACTTCACACACCTCCATTCTGTGCCTTCACACACCTCCATTCTATGACTTAACACACCTTCATTCTTACTTCACAAACATCCATTCAATGATCACACACCTCCATTCTATGACTTCACACACCTCCATTCTTTGACTTCACACACCTCCATTCAGTGACTTCACACACCTCAATTCTGTGACGTCACACACCTCCATTATGACTTCACACACCTCCATTCTATGACTTCACACACCTCCATTCTATGACTTCACACCTCCGTTCTGTGACTTCACACACCTCCATTCTGAGTTCACCCACCTCCATTCTGTGACTTCACACACCTCAATTCTCACTTCACACAGCTTCATTCCATGACTTCACACACCTCCATATTGTGACTTCACACACATCCATTCTATGATTTCACACACCTCCATTCTGACTTCACACACCTCCATTCTATGACTTCACACACCTCCATTCTGACTTCACTAAGCTCCATTCTATGACTTCACACACCTCCATTCTGTGCCTTCACACACCTCCATTCCATGACTTCACACACCTCCATTCGATGACTTCACACACCTCCATTCTTTGACTTCACACACCTCCATTCTATGACTTCACACACCTCCTTTCTGAGTTGACACACCTCCATTATATGACTTCACACAACTCCAATTTGACTTCACACATCTCCATTCTGTGACTTCACACACCTCCATTCTATGAGTTCACATACCTCCATTCTGACTTCACACACCTCCATTCTGTGACTTCACAAACCTCCTTTCTATGACTTCACACACCTCCACTCTGTGAATGCACACATCTCCACTCTGTGTCTTTACACACCTCCATTCTGCGAATTCATACCCCTCCATTCTGTGCTTTCACACACCTCCATTCTATGACTTCACACCCCTCCATTCTGTGACTTCACAAACGTCCATTTTGACTTCACACACGTCCATTCTGTGCCTTCACACACCTCCCTTACGTGAATTCACACACCTCCATTGTATGACTTCACACACCTCCATTCTATGACTTCACACATCTCCTTTTTGTTACTTCCCACACTTCCAATGTTTGACTTCACAAACCTCCATTCCATGATTTCAGACACCTCCATTCTATGAGTTCACACACCTCCATTCATTGACTTCACACACCTCCATTTTGACTTCGCACACCTACATTCTGTGACTTCACTCACCCCATTCTGTGACTTCACACACCTACATTCTGTGACTTCACACACCTCCATTCTGAGTTCACACACCTCCATTCTGTGACTTCACACACCTTCATTCTTACTTCAGAAACATCCATTATATGACTTCACACACCTCCATTCTATGACTTCACACACCTCCATTCTGTGACTTCACACACCTCCATTCCATGACTTCACACACTTCCATTCTATGAGTTCACACACCTCCATTCTATGAGTTCACACACCTCCATTTTGACTTCACACACCTCCATTCTGTGACTTCACTCACCCCATTCTGTGACTTCACACACCTACATTCTGTGACTTCACACACCTCCATTCTGAGTTCACACACCTCCATTCTGTGACTTCACACACCACCATTGTTTGACTTCACACACCTCCATTTTTGGACTTCACACACCTACATTCCATGACTTCACACATCTCCAGTTTATGAGTTCGCACACCTCCATTTTGACTTCACACACCTGCATTCTATGACTTCACACACCTCCATTCTATGACTTCACACACCTCCATTCTTTGACTTCACACACCTCCATTGTCAGTTCACACACCTCCATTCTGTGACTTCACACACTTCCATTCTGTGACTTCGCACACCTCCATTCTGTGACTTCACACACCTCCATTCTATGACTTCACACACCTATATTCTATGAATTCACACATCTCCATTCTGTGACTTCACACAACTCAATTCTATGACTTCCCACACCTCAATTCTGGGAATTCACACACCTCCATTCTGAGTTCACACACCTCCGTTCTGTGACTTAACACACCTTCGTTCCGTGACTTCACACACCTCCATTCTGAGTTCACAAACCTCGATTCTGTGACTTAACGCACCTTCATTCTGTGACTTCACACACCTCCATTCTATGACTTCACACACCTCCATTCTATGACTTCACACACCTCCAGTCTTTGACTTCACACCCCTCCATTCTGTGACTTCAAACACCTCCATTTTATAACTTCACACACCTCCATTGTGACTTCCCCCACCTCCAATCTGAGTTCACACACCTCAGTTCTGACTTCACACAGCTCCATAAAATAACTTCACACACCTCCATTCTGTGACTTCGCACACCTCCATTCTGACTTCACACAGCTCCATTCTCTGACTTCCCACACCTCCATTCTATGATTTCACACACCTCCATTCTATGTCTTCACACACCTCCATTCTGTGACTTCACACACCTCCATTCTGAGTTCCAACACCTCCGTTCTGTGACTTAACACACCTCCATTCTGTGATTCACACACCTCCATTCTGAGTTCACACACCTCCATTCTGTGACTTCACACACCTACATTCTGACTTCACACAGCTGCATTCTATGACTTCACACACCTCCATTCTGTGCCTTCACACACCTACATTCTATGACTTAACACACCTTCATTCTTACTTAACAAACATCCATTCTATGACTTCACACACCTGCATTCTATGACTTCACACACCTCCATTCTATGACTTCACACACCTCCTTTCTGTGACTTCACACACCTCAATTGTGACTTCACACTCTCCATTCCATGAGTTCACACACCTCCATTCTGACTTCACACACCTCCATTCTGACTTCACACACCTCCATTCTATGACTTCACACACCTCCATTCGATGACTTCACACACCTCAATTCTTGGACTTCACACACCTCCATTCTATGAGTTCACACACCTCCAATTGTGACTCTACACAACACCTTTTTGACTTCACACACCTCAATTCTGTGATTTCACACACCTCCATTCTGTGACTTCACACACCTTTATTGTTTGACATCACACACCTCCATTCATTGACTTCACACCCCTCCATTCCATGATTTCACACACCTCCATTCTATGAGTTCACACACCTCCATTCTATGAGTTCACACACCTGCATTTTGACTTCACACACCTATAGTCTATGAATTCACACACCTCACTTCTGTGACTTCACACACCTCAATTCTGGCTTCACATACCTTCATTCTATGATTTCACACACTTCCATTCTATGACTTCACATACCTTCATTCATTGACTTCACACACCTCTATTGTGAGTTCACACACCTCCATTCTGTGACTTCACACACCTTTATTTTGTGCCTTCAAACACCTCCATTCTATGACTTAACACACCTTCATTCTTACTTCACAAACATCAATTCTATGACTTCACACACCTCCATTCTATGACTTCACACACCTCCATTCTATGACTTCCCACACCTCCATCTGTGACTTCACACACCTCAATTCTCTGACTTCACACACCTCCATTCTATGACTTCACACACCTCCATTCTATGACTTCACACCTCCATTCTGTGACTTCACACACCTCCATTCTGAGTTCACACACCTCCATTGTGTGACTGCACACTCCTCAAATCGGACTTCACACAGCTCCATTGTATGATTTCACACACCTCCATTCTATGACTTCACACACCTCCATTGTGATTTCACACCTCCATTCTAAGAGTTCACACACCTCCATTTTGACTTCACACACCTCCATTCTATGACTTCACACACCTTCATTCTTACTTCAGAAACATCCATTCTATGACTTCACAAATCTCCGTTCTGTGACTTCACACACCTCCATTCTGAGTTCACACACCTCCATTCTCTCAGTTCACAAACCTCCATTCTGTGACTTAAGGCACCTTCATTCTGTGACTTCACACACCTCCATTCTATGAGTTCACACCCCTCCATTCTGTGACTTCACACACCTCCATTCGATGACTTCACACATCTCCATTCTTTGACTTCACACACCTCCATTCTATGAGTTCACACACCTCCATTTGTGACTCTACACAACACGTTTTTGACTTCACACACCTCCATTCTGTGATTTCACACACCTCCATCCTGTGACTTCACACACCTTTATTGTTTGACTTCACACACCTCCATTCATTGACTTCACACACCTCCATTCCATGACTACACACACCTCCATTCTATGAGTTCACACACCTCCATTCTATGAGTTCACACACCTTCATTTTGACTTCACACACCTCCTTTCTATGACTTCACACACCTTCATTCTTACTTCAGAAACATCCATTCTATGACTTCACGCACTTCCAATCTATGACTTCACACTCCTCATTTCTGAGTTGACACACCTCCATTCTCTGATTTCACACAGTTGCAATTTGACTTCACACACCCCCATTCTATGACTTCACACACCCCCATTGTGACTTCACACACTCCATTCTATGAGTTCACACACCTCCATTCTGACTTCACACACCTCCATTCAATGACTTCACACAGCTGCATTCTGACTTCAGACACCTCCATTTGTGACTTCACACACCACAATTTTGACTTCAAACACCTTCATTCTGTGACTTCACACACCTACATTCTGTGACTTCACACACCTCCATTGTTTGACTTCACACACCTATATTCTTGGACTTCACACACCTTCATTCCATGACTTCACACACCAATTATGAGTTCACACACCTCCATTTTGACTTCACACACCTCCATTCTATGAGTTCACACATCTTCATTCTACTTCAGAAACATCCATTCTATGACTTCACACACCTCCATTCTATGACTTCACAAACCTCCATTCTGTGACTTCACACACCTCCATTCTGAGTTCACACGCCTCAATTCCGTGACTTCAAACACCTCAATTCTCACTTCACACACCTCCATTCTATGGCTTCACACAGTTCCATTCTATGACTTCACACACCTCCATACTTTGACTTCACACACCTCCATTTTGAGTTCACACACCTCCATTCTGTGACTTCACACACCTCCATTCTGTGACTTCACACACCTCCATTCTGTGACTTCACACACCTCCATTCTATGATTTCTCACACCTACATTCTATTAATTCACACACCTCCATTCTGTGACTTCACACAACTCCATTCTATGACTTCCCACACCTCCATTCTGTGACTTCACACACCTCCATTCTGAGTTCACAAACCTCCATTCTGTGACTTAACGCACCTTCATTCTGTGACTTCACACACCTCCATTCTATGACTTCACACACCTCCATTCTATGACTTCACACACCTCCATTCTTTGACTTCACACCCCTACATTCTGTGACTTCACACACCTCCATTCTATAAATTCACACACCTCCATTGTGACTTCCCGCACCTCCAATCTGAGTTCATACACCTCCATTCTGTGACTTCACACATCTCCATTCTATGACTTCACACACCTCCATTCTGTGACTTCACACACCACAATTCTGTGATGTCTCACGCCTCCATTATGAGTTCACACACCTCCATTCTATGACTTCACACACCTCCATTCTGTGACTTCACACACCTCCATTCTGTGACTTCACATACCTCCATTCTGTGACTTCAAACACCTTCATTCTGACTTCACACACCTCCATTCCTTGACTTCACACAACTCCATTCTGACTTCACACACCTCCACTCTGTGACTTCACACACCTCCATTCCATGACTTCACACACCTCCATTCGATGACTTCACACACCTCCATTCTTTGACTTCACACACCTCCATTCTATGAGTTCACTGACCTCCATTTGTGACTCTACACACCACCTTTTTGACTTCACACACCTCCATTCTGTGATTTCACACACCTCCATTCTGTGACTTCACACACCTTTATTGTTTGACTTCACACACCTCCATTCTTTGACTTCACACACCTCCATTTTTGGACTTCACACACCTCCATTCCATGACTTCACACATCTCCATTTTATGAGTTCGCACACCTCCATTTTGACTCCACACCTCCATTCTGTGACTTCACACACCTTCATTCTACTTCAGAAACATCCATTCTATGACTTCACACACGTCCATTCTATGACTTCACAAACCTCCATTCTGTGTCTTCACACACCTCCATTCTGAGTTCACACACCTCAATTCTGTGACTTCACACACCTCAATTCTGGCTTCACACACCTCCATTCTATGACTTCACACAATTCCTTTCTATGACTTCACACACCTCCATTCTTTGACTTCACACACCTCCATTGTGAGTTCACACACCTCCATTCTATGACTTCACACACCTCCATTATGACTTCACACAGCTCCATTCTATGACTTCACACACCTTCATTCTGTGCCTTCACACACCTCCATTCTATGACTTAACACACCTTCATTCTTACTTCACAAACATCCATTCTATGATCACACACCTCCATTCTATGACTTCACACACCTCCATTCTATGACTTCACACACCTCCATTCAGTGACTTCACACACCTCAATTCTGTGACTTCACACACCTCCATTATGACTTCACACACCTCCATTCTATGACTTCACACACCTCCATTCTATGACTTCACACCTCCATTCAGTGACTTCACACACCTCCATTCTATGACTTCACACACCTCCATTCTGTGACTTCACACACCTCCATTCCATGACTTCACACACCTCCATTCTTTGACATCACACACCTCCATTCTACGAGTTCACACACCTCCATTTGTGACTCTACACACCACGTTTTTGACATCACACACCTCCATTCTGTGATTTCACACACCTCCATTCCGTGACTTCACACACCAATTTTGTTTGACTACACACACCTCCATTCTTTGACTTCACACACCTCCATTCCATGACTTCACAAACCTCCATTCTATGAGTTCACACACCTCCATTCTATGAGTTCACACACCTCCATTTTGACTTCACACACCTCCATTCTGTGACTTCACACACCTCCATTCTGTGACTTCACACACCTCCATTCTGGGACTTCACACACCTCCATTCTATGACTTCACACACCTCCATTCTGTGACTTCACACACCTTCATTCCATGACTTCACACACTTCCATTCTATGAGTTCACACACTTCCATTCTATGAGTTCACACACCTCCATTTTGACTTCAAACACCTCCATTCTGTGACTTCACACACCTCCATTCTGTGACTTCACACACCTCCATTCTGTGACTTTTCACACCTCCATTCTGTGACTTCACACACCTCCATTCTGTGACTTTACACACCTCCATTCTGTGACTTCACACACCTCCATTCTATGACTTCACACACCTCCATTATTTGACTTCACACACCTCCATATTGAGTTCACACACCTACATTTTGTGACTTCACACACCTCCATTTTGACTTCACAAACCTCCATTCCATGACTTCACACACCTCCACTCTATCAGTTCACACACCTCCATTCTATGAGTTCACACACCACCATTTTGACTTCACACACCTCCATTCTATGACTTCACACACCTACATTCTATGACTTCACAAACCTCCATTCTATGACTTCACACACCTCCATTCTATGACTTCGCACACCTCCATTCTGTGCCTTCATACACCTCCATTCTATGACTTAACACACCTTCATTCTGAGTTCACACACCTCACTTCTGCGACTTCACACACCTCAATTCTGGCTTCACACACCTTCATTCTATGATTTCACACACTTCCATTCTATGACTTCGCACACCCCATTCTTTGACTTCACACACCTCCATTGTGAGTTCACACACCTCCATTCTGTGACTTCACACACCTCCATTCTGTGCCTTCAAACACCTCCATTCTATGACTTAAAACACCTTCATTCTTACTTCACAAACATCAATTCTACGACTTCACACACCTCCATTCTATGACTTAACACACCTGCATTCTATGACTTCCCACACCTGCATCTGTGACTTCACACACCTCCATTCTGTGACTTCACACACCTTCATTATGACTTCACACACCTCCACTCTATGACTTCACACACCTCCATTCTATGACTTCACATCTCCATTCTGTGACTTCACTCACCTCCATTCTGAGTTCACACACCTCCATTCTGTGACTTCACACTCCTCATATCTGACTTCACACAGCTCCATTCTATGATTTCACACACCTCCATACTGTGACTTCACAAACCTCCATTCTATGACTTCACACACCTCCATTGTGACTTCACACCTCCATTCTATGAGTTCAAACACCTCCATTCTGACTTCACACACCTCCATTCTATGACTTCACACACTTCCATTCTGACTTCACACACCTACATTCTATGACTTCACACAACTCCATTCTGACTTCACACACCGCCATTCTCTGACTTCACACACCTCCATTGCATGACTTCACACAAATCCTTTGGATGACTTCACACACCTCCATTCTGTGACTTCACACACCTCCATTCTGTGACTTCACACACCTCCATTTTGACTTCACACACTTTCATTCTTTGACTTCACACACCTCCATTCTGTGACTTTACACACCACCATTTTGACTTCGCAAACCTCCATCGGTGACTTCACAAACCTCCATTCTGTGACTTCGCATACCTCCATTGTTTGACTTCACACACCTCCATTCTTTGATTTCACACACCTCCATTCCATGACTTCACACACCTCCACTCTATCAGTTCACACACATCCATTCTATGAGTTCACATACCACCATTTTGATTGCACACACCTCCATTCTATGACTTCACTCCCCTACATTCTTACTTCAAAAACATCCATTCTATGACTTTACAGACCTCCATTCTATGAGTTCACAAACCTCCATTCTATGACTTCACACACCTCCATTCTATGACTTCACACACCTCCATTCTATGACTGCACACACCTCCATTCTGTGACTTCACACATCTCCATTCTATGAGTTCACACACCTGTATTGTGACTTCACACACCTCCATTCTATGACTTCACACACCTCCATTCTGACTTCACACACCTCCATTCTGACTTTACAAACATCAATTCTGTGACTTCACACACCTCCATTCTTTGACTTCACACACCTCCATTGTGAGTTCACACACCTACATTCTGACTTCACAAACATCAATTCTGTGACTTCACACACCTCCATTCTATGACTTCACATGCCTCCATTGTATGACTTCACACACCTCCATTCTCTGACTTCACAAACCTCCATTCTGACTTCACACACCTCCATTCTGACCTCACAAACATCAATTCTGTGACTTCACACACCTCCATTCTATGTCTTCACACACCTCCATTCTATGACTTCACACACCTCCATTCTATGACTTCACACACTTCCATTCTTTGTCCTCACACACCTCCATTCTTTGACTTCACACACCTCCATTGTGAGTTCACACACCTCGATTCTGACTTCACAAACATCAATTCTGTGACTTCACACACCTCCATTTTATGAGTTCACACAACTCCATTTGTGACTCTACACACCACCTTTTTGACTTCACACACCTCCATTGTGAGTTCACACACCTCCATTCTGTGACTTCACACACCTCCATTCTGTGCCTTCAAACACCTCCATTCTATGACTTAAAACACCTTCATTCTTACTTCACAAACATCAATTCTACGACTTCACACACCTCCATTCTATGACTTAACACACCTGCATTCTATGACTTCCCACACCTGCATCTGTGACTTCACACACCTCCATTCTGTGACTTCACACACCTTCATTATGACTTCACACACCTCCACTCTATGACTTCACACACCTCCATTCTATGACTTCACATCTCCATTCTGTGACTTCACTCACCTCCATTCTGAGTTCACACACCTCCATTCTGTGACTTCACACTCCTCATATCTGACTTCACACAGCTCCATTCTATGATTTCACACACCTCCATACTGTGACTTCACAAACCTCCATTCTATGACTTCACACACCTCCATTGTGACTTCACACCTCCATTCCATGAGTTCACACACCTCCATTCTGACTTCACACACCTCCATTCTATGACTTCACACACTTCCATTCTGACTTCACACACCTACATTCTATGACTTCACACAACTCCATTCTGACTTCACACACCGCCATTCTCTGACTTCACACACCTCCATTGCATGACTTCACACAAATCCTTTGGATGACTTCACACACCTCCATTCTGTGACTTCACACACCTCCATTCTGTGACTTCACACACCTCCATTTTGACTTCACACACTTTCATTCTTTGACTTCACACACCTCCATTCTGTGACTTTACACACCACCATTTTGACTTCGCAAACCTCCATCGGTGACTTCACAAACCTCCATTCTGTGACTTCGCATACCTCCATTGTTTGACTTCACACACCTCCATTCTTTGATTTCACACACCTCCATTCCATGACTTCACACACCTCCACTCTATCAGTTCACACACATCCATTCTATGAGTTCACATACCACCATTTTGATTGCACACACCTCCATTCTATGACTTCACTCCCCTACATTCTTACTTCAAAAACATCCATTCTATGACTTTACAGACCTCCATTCTATGAGTTCACAAACCTCCATTCTATGACTTCACACACCTCCATTCTATGACTTCACACACCTCCATTCTATGACTGCACACACCTCCATTCTGTGACTTCACACATCTCCATTCTATGAGTTCACACACCTGTATTGTGACTTCACACACCTCCATTCTATGACTTCACACACCTCCATTCTGACTTCACACACCTCCATTCTGACTTTACAAACATCAATTCTGTGACTTCACACACCTCCATTCTTTGACTTCACACACCTCCATTGTGAGTTCACACACCTATATTCTGACTTCCCAACATCAATTCTGTGACTTCACACACCTCCATTCTATGACTTCACATGCCTCCATTGTATGATTTCACACACCTCCATTCTCTGACTTCACAAACCTCCATTCTGACTTCACACACCTGCATTCTGACCTCACAAACATCAATTCTGTGACTTCACACACCTCCATTCTATGTCTTCACACACCTCCATTCTATGACTTCACACACCTCCATTCTATGACTTCACACACTTCCATTCTTTGTCCTCACACACCTCCATTCTTTGACTTCACACACCTCCATTGTGAGTTCACACACCTCGATTCTGACTTCACAAACATCAATTCTGTGACTTCACACACCTCCATTTTATGAGTTCACACACCTCCATTTGTGACTCTACACACCACCTTTTTGACTTCACACACCTCCATTCTGTGATCACACACCTCCATTCTGTGACTTCACACACCTTTATTGTTTGACTTCACAACTCCATTCTTTGACTTCACACACCTCCATTCCATGACTTCACACACTTCCATTCTATGAGTTCACACACCTCCATTCTATGAGTTCACACACCTCCATTTTGACTTCACACACCTCCATTCTGTGACTTCACACATCTCCATTTTGTGACTTCACACACCTCCATTCTATGACTTCACACACCTCCATTCTGTGACTTCATACACCTCCATTCTGTGACATCACACATCTCCATTTTGACTTCACACACCTCAATTCTGGTTTCACACACCTTCATTCTATGACTTCACACACTTCCATTCTATGACTTCACACACCTCCATACTTTGACTTCACACTCCTCCATTGTGAGTTCACACACCTCCATTCTATGACTTCACACACCTCCATTATATGACTTCACACACCTCCATCTGTGACTTCACACACCTCAATTCTGTGACTTCACACACCTCCATTATGACTACACACACCTCCATTCTAGGACTTCACACCTCCATTCTGTGTCTTCACACACCTCTATTCTGAATTCACACACCTCCATTCTGTGAATTCACACTCCTCAAATCTGACTTCACACAGCTCCATTCTATGATTTCACACACCTCCATTCTGTGACTTCACACACCTCCATTCTATGACTTCACACACCTCCATTCTGACTTCACACCTCCATTCTATGAGTTCACACACCTCCATTCTGACTTCACACACCTCCATTCAATGACTTCACACACCTCCATTTTGACTTCACACACCTACATTCTGTGACTTCACACAAGTCCATTCCATGACTTCACACACCTCCTATCGATGACTTCACACACCTCCATTCTGTGACTTCACACACCAACATTCTGTGACTTCACATACCTCCATTTTGACTTCACACACTTCCATTCTTTGACTTCACACACCTCCGTTCTGTGACTTCACACACCACCATTGTTTGACTTCACACACCTCCATTTTTGGACTTCACACACCTCCTTTCCATCACTTCACTCATCTCCATTTTATGAGTTCGCACACCTCCATTTTGACTTCACACACCTACATTCTATGACTTCACACACCTCCATTCTACTTCAGAAACATCCATTCTATGACTTCATACACCTCCATTCTATGACTTCACAAACCTCTATTCTTTGACTTCACACACCTTCATTCTGAGTTCACACACCTCCATTCTGTGACTTCACACACCTCTATTCTGTGACTTCACACAACTCCATTCTATGACTTCCCACACCTCCATTCTGGGACTTCACACACCTCCATTCTGAGTTCACACACCTCTGTTCTGTAACTTAACACACCTTCATTCTGTGACTTCACACACCTTCATTCTATGACTTCACACACCTCCATTCTTTCACTTCACACACCTCCATTTTGAGTTCACACACCTACATTCTGTGACTTCACACACCTCCATTTGTGACTTTACACACCACCATTTTGACTTCACAAACCTCCATTCTGTGACTTCACAAACCTCCATTCTGTGACTTCACACACCTCCATTTGTGACTTTACACACCACCATTTTGACTTCACAAACCTCCATTCTGTGACTTCACAAACCTCCATTCTGTGACTTCACACACCTCCATTTTGACTTCACACACTTCCATTCTTTGACTTCACAAACCTCCATTCTGTGACTTCACACACCTCCATTTTGACTTCACACACATCCATTCTATGAGTTCACATACCGCCATTTTGATTGCACACACCTCCATTCTATGACTTCATACCCCTACATTCTTACTTCAAAAACATCCATTCTGTGACTTTACAGACCTCCATTCTATGAGTTCAGAAACGTCCATTCTATGACTTCACACACCTCCATTCTATGACTTCACACACCTCCATTCTATGACTTCACACACCTCCATTCTGTGACTTCACACATCTCCATTCTATGAGTTCACACACCTGCATTGTGACTTCACACACCTCCATTCTATGACTTCACACACCTCCATTCTGACTTCACAAACCTCCATTCTGACTTCACAAACATCAATTCTGTGACTTCACACACATCCATTCTTTAAATTCACACACCTCCATTGTGAGTTCACACAGCTTCATTCTGATTTCACAAACATCAATTCTGTGACTTCACACACCTCCATTCTATGACTTCATACACCTCAATTATATGACTTCACACACCTCCATTCTCTGACTTCACAAACCTCCATTCTGACTTCACACACCTCCATTCTGACCTCACAAACATCAATTCTGTGACTTCACACACCTCCATTCTATGACTTCACACACGTCCATTCTATGACGTCACACACCTCCATTCTATGACTTCACACACTTCCATTCTTTGACTTCACACACCACCATTCTTTGACTTCACAAAACTCCATTGTGAGTTCACACACCTGCATTCTATGACTTCACACACCCCCATTCTGACTTCACACAGCTCCATTCTATGACTTCACACACTTCCATTCTTTGACTTCACACACCACCATTCTTTGACTTCACACAACTCCATTGTGAGTTCACACAACTCCATTCCATGCCTTCACACACCTCCTATCGATGACTTCACACATCTCCATTCTGTCACTTCCCACACCTCCATTCTGAGACTTCACACACCTCCATTTTGACCTCACACACTTCCATTCTTTGACTTCACACACCTCCGTTCTGTGACTTCACACACCACCATTGTTTGACTTCACACACCGCCATTTTTGGACTTCACACACCTCCTTTCCATGACTTCACTCATCTCCATTTTATGAGTTCGCACACCTCCATTTTGATTTCACACACCTATATTCAATGACTTCACACACCTCCATTCTACTTCAGAAACATCCATTCTATGACTTCATACACCTCCATTCTATGACTTCACACACCTCCATTCTGACTTCACACACCTCCATTCTGACTTCACACAGCTCCATTCCATGACTTCACACATCTCCATTCTGTGCCTTCACACACCTCCATTCTATGACTTAACACACCTTCATTCTTTCTTCACAAACATCCATTCTATGACTTCACGCACCTCCATTCTATGCCTTCACACACCTCCAATCTATGACTTCACACACCTCCATTCTGTGACTTCACACACCTCAATTCTGTGACTTCACACACCTACATTATGACTTCACACACCTCCACTGTATGACTTCACATACCTCCATTCTATGACTTCACACACCTCCATTCTGTGACTTCACAACCTCCATTCTGAGTTCACACACCTCCATTCTGTGACTTCACACACCTCCCATCTGACTTCACACAGCTCTATTCCATGACTTCATACACCTCCATTCTGTGACTTCACACACCTCCATTCTATGACTTCACACACCTCCACTGTGACTTCACCCACCTCCATTCTATGAGGTCACACACCTCCATTCTGACTTCACACACCTCCATTCTATGACTTCACACACCTCCATTCTGACATCACACACCTCCATTCTATGACTTCATTCAACTCCATTCTGACTTCACACACCTCCATTGTATGACTTCACACACCTCCATTCTGTGATTTCACACACCTCCATTGTGAGTTCACACACCACCGTTCTGTGACTTCACACACCTCCATTCTGTGACTTCACACACCTACATTCTATGACTTCACACAACTCCATTCTCACTTCACACACCGCCATTCTGTGACTTCACACACCTCCATTCCATGACTTCACACACCTCCTTTCTATGACTTCACACACCTCCAATCTTTGACTTCACACACCTCCATTCTGTGACTTCACACACCTCCATTTTGACCTCACACACTTCCATTCTTTGACTTCACACACCTCCGTTCTGTGACTTCACACACCACCATTGTTTGACTTCACACACCTCCATTTTTGGACTTCACACACCTCCTTTCCATGACTTCACTCATCTCCATTTTATGAGTTCGCACACCTCCATTTTGACTTCACACACCTCCATTCAATGACTTCACACACCTCCATTCTACTTCAGAAACATCCATTCTATGACTTCATACACCTCCATTCTATGACTTCACAAACCTCCATTCTTTGACTTCACACACCTTCATTCTGAGTTCACACACCTCAATTCTGTGTGTTCACACACCTCAATTCTGGCTTCACACACCTTCATTCTATGACTTCACACACTTGCATTCTATGACTTCACACACCTCCATTCTTTGACTTCACACACCTCCATTGTGAGTTCACACACCTCCATTCTGTAACTTCACACACCTCCATTCTGTGACTTCACACACCTCCATTCTGTGACTTCACACACCTCCATTCTATGACTTCACACACCTCGATTCTATGAATTCACACATCTCCATTCTGTGACTTCACAAAAGTCCATTCTATGACTTCCCACACCTCCATTCTGGGACTTCACACACCTCCATTCTGAGTTCACACACGTCCGTTCTGTGACGTAACACACCTTCATTCTGTGACTTCACAAACCTTCATTCTATGACTTCACACACCTCCATTCTTTCACTTCACACACCTCCATTTTGAGTTCACACACCTACATTCTGTGACTTCACACACCTCCATTTGGGACTTTAAACACCACCATTTTGACTTCACAAACCTCCATTCTGTGACTTCACAAACCTCCATTCTGTGACTTCACACACCTCCATTTGTGATTTACACACCACCATTTTGACTTCACAAACCTCCATTCTGTGACTTCACAAACCTCCATTCTGTGACTTCACACACCTCCATTTTGACTTCACACACTTCCATTCTTTGACTTCACAAACCTCCATTCTGTGACTTCACACACCTCCATTTTGACTTCACACATATCCATTCTATGAGTTCACATACCACCATTTTGATTGCAAACACCTCCATTCTATGACTTCACACCCCTACATTCTTACTTCAAATACATCCATTCTATGACTTTACAGACCTCCATTCTATGAGTTCACAAACGTCCATTCTATGACTTCACACACCTCCATTCTATGACTTCACACACCTCCATTCTATGACTTCACACACCTCCATTCTATGACTTCACAAACCTCCATTCTGTGACTTCACACATCTCCATTCTATGAGTTCACACACCTGCATTGTGACTTCACACAACTCCATTCTATGACTTCACACACCTCCATTCTGACTTCACAAACCTCCATTCTGACTTCACAAACATCAATTCTGTGACTTCACACACCTCCATTCTTTGACTTCACACACCTCCATTGTGAGTTCACACACCTCCATTCTGACTTCACAAACATCAATTCTGTGACTTCACACACCTCCATTCTATGACTTCACTCACCTCCATTCTATGCCTTCACACACCTCCATTCTCTGACTTCACAAACCTCCATTCTGACTTCACACACCTCCATTCTGACCTCACAAACATCAATTCTGTGACTTCACACACCTCCATTCTATGACTTCACACACCTCCATTCTATGACCTCACACACGTCCATTCTATGACTTCACACACTTCCATTCTTTGACTTCACACACCGCCATTCTTTGACTTCACACAACTCCATTGTGAGTTCACACACCTCCATTCTATGACTTCACACACCTCCATTCTGACTTCACACAGCTCCATTCTATGACTTCACACACTTCCATTCTTTGACTTCACACACCACCATTCTTTGACTTCACACAACTCCATTGTGAGTTCACACACTTCCATTCTATGACTTCACAAACCTCCATTCTCTGACTTCACAAACCTCCATTCTGACTTCACACACCTCCATTCTGACCTCACAAACATCAATTCTGTGACTTCACACACCTCCATTCTATGACTTCACACACCTCCATTCTATGACTTCACACACCTCCATTCTATGACTTAACACACCTTCATTCTTACTTCACAAACATCCATTCTATTACTTCACGCACCTCCATTCTATGACTTCACACACCTCCATTCTGTGACTTCACACACCTCAATTCTATGACTTCACACACCTACATTATGACTTCACACACCTCCATTCTCTGACTTCACATACCTCCATTCTATGACTTCACACACCTCCACTCTGTGACTTCACACACCTCCATTCTGAGTTCACACACCTCCATTCTGTGACTTCACACACCTCCCATCTGACTTCACACAGCTCCATTCTATGACTTCATACACCTCCATTCTGTGACTTCACACACCTCCATTCTATGACTTCACACACCTCCACTGTGACTTCACACACCTCCATTCTATGAGTTAACACACCTCCATACTGACTTCACACACCTCCATTCTATGACTTCACACACCTCCATTCTGACATCACACACCTCCATTCTATGACTTCATTCAACTCCATTCTGACTTCACACACCTCCATTCTATGACTTCACACACCAGCATTCTGTGACTTCACACACCTCCATTCTGAGTTCACACACCTCCATTCTGTGACTTCACACACCTCCAATCTGACTTCACACACCTCCATTCCATGACTTCGCACACCTCCATTCCATGACTTCACACACCTCCATTCTTAGACTTCACACAGCTCCATTCTATGAGTTCAGAAACCTCCATTTGTGACTCTACACACCACCTTTTTGACTTCACAAACCTGCATTGTGTGATTTCACACACCTCCATTCTGTGACTTCACACACCTTTATTGTTTGACTTCACACGCCTCCATTCTTTGACTTCACACACCTCCATTCCGTGACTTCACACACCTCCATTCTATGAGTTCACACACCTCCATTCTATGAGTTCACACATCTCCATTTTGACTTCACACACCTCCATTCTATGAGTTCACACACCTTCATTCTTACTTCAGAAACATCCATTCTCTGACTTCACGCACCTCCATTCTATGACTTCACAAATCTCCGTTTTGTGACTTCACACACCTCCATTCTGAGTTCACACACCTCCATTCTCTGACTTCACACACCTCCATTCTGTGACTTAACACACCTCCATTCTGTGACTTCACACACCTCCATTCTGTGACTTCACACACTTCCATTCTGTGACTTCACACACCTTCATTCTTACTTCACAAACATCCATTCTATGACTTCACACACTTCCATTCTATGACTTCACACACCTCCATTCTGTGACTTCACACACCTCCATTCTATGTCTTCACATACCTCATTTTTGACTTCACACACGTCCATTCTATGAGTTCACACAGCTCCATTCTGACTTCACACACTTCCATTCTATGACTTCACACTCCTCCATTCTGATTTCACACAGCTCCATTCTGTGACTTCACACACCTCCATTCTATGACTACACACACCTCCATTCTATGACTTCACATACCTCATTTCTGAGTTGACACACCTCCATTCTTCAAAAACCACCATTCTATGAATTCACACATCTCCATTGTGACTTCACACACCTCCATTCTATGAGTTCACACAGCTCCATTCAGACTTCACACACCTCCATTCTATGACTTCGTACACCTCTATTCTGACTTCACACCCCTCCATTCTGTGACTTCACATACATCCATTCTTTGACTTCACACCCCTCCATTCTGACTTCACACACCTCCATTCTATGACTTCACACACCTCCATTCTGACATCACACACCTCCATTCTATGACTTCATTCAACTCCATTCTGACTTCACACACCTCCATTCTATGACTTCACACACCTCCATTCTATGACTTAACACACCTTCATTCTTACTTCACAAACATCCATTCTATGAATTCACGCACCTCCATTCTATGACTTCACACACCTCCAATCTATGACTTCACACACCTCCATTCTGTGACTTCACACACCTCAATTCTGTGACTTCACACACCTACATTATGACTTCACACACTTCCATTCTATGACTTCACATACCTCCATTCTATGACTTCACACACCTCCACTCTGTGACTTCACACACCTCCATTCTGAGTTCACACACCTCCATTCTGTGACTTCACACACCTCCCATCTGACTTCACACAGCTCCATTCTATGACTTCATACACCTCCATTCTGTGACTTCACACACCTCCATTCTATGACTTCATTCAACTCCATTCTGACTTCACACACCTCCATTCCATGACTTCACACACCTCCATTCTTAGACTTCACACATCTCCATTCTATGAGTTCACAAACCTCCATTTGTGACTCTACACACCACCTTTTTGACTTCACAAACCTGCATTCTGTGATTTCAAACACCTCCATTCTGTGAATTCACACACCTTTATTGTTTGACTTCACCCACCTCCATTCTTTGACTTCACACACCTCCATTCCATGACTTCACACACCTCCATTCTATGAGTTCACACACCTCCATTCTATGAGTTCACACACCTTCATTCTTACTTCAGAAACATCCATTCTCTGACTTCACGCACCTCCATTCTATGACTTCACAAATCTCCGTTCTGTGACTTCACACACCTCCATTCTGAGTTCACACACCTCCATTCTCTGACTTCACACACCTCCATTCTGTGACTTAACACACCCCCATTTTGTGACTTCACACACCTTCATTCTGTGACTTCACACACTTCCATTCTATGACTTCGCACACCTTCATTCTTACTTAACAAACATCCATTCTATGACTTCACACACTTCCATTCTTTGACTTCACACACCTCCATTCTGTGACTTCACACACCTCCATTCTATGTCTTCACACACCTCCATTTTGACTTCACACACGTCAATTCTATGAGGTCACACAGCTCCATTCTGACTTCACACACTTCCATTCTATGACTTCACACTCCTCCATTCTGACTTCACACAGCTCCATTCTGTGACTTCACACACCTCCATTCTATGACTTCACACACCTGCATGCTATGACTTCACATACCTCATTTCTGAGTTGACACACCTCCATTCTTTGACTTCACATACCTCCAATCTGACTTCATACACCTCCATTCTATGACTTCACACACATCCATTCTGTGACTTCAAAAACCACCATTCTATGAATTCACACATCTCCATTGTGACTTCACACACCTCCATTCTATGAGTTCACACAGCTCCATTCTGACTTCACACACCTCCATTCTATGACTTCGTACACCTCTATTCTGACTTCACACCCCTCCATTCTGTGACTTCACATACCTCCATTCTTTGACTTCACACCCCTCCATTCTGACTTCACACACCTCCATTCTATGACTTCACACACCTCATTCTGACATCACATACCTCCATTCTATGACTTCATTCAACTCCATTCTGAGTTCACACACCTCCATTCTGTGACTTCACACACCTCCATTCTGTGACTTCACACACCTCCATTGTGAGTTCACACACCTCCATTCTGTGACTTCACACACCTCCATTCTGTGACTTCACACACCTCCATTCTATGACTTCACACACCTCGATTCTATGAATTCACACATCTCCATTCTGTGACTTCACACAACTCCATTCTACAACTTCCCACACGTCCATTCTGGGAATTCACACACTTCCATTCTGAGTTCACACACCTCCGTTCTGTGACTTAACACACCTTCATTCTGTGACTTCACACACCTTCATTCTATGACTTCACACACCTCCATTCTTTCACTTCACAAACCTCCATTTTGAGTTCACACACCTACATTCTGTGACTTCACACACATCCATTTGTGACTTTACACACCACCATTTTGACTTCACAAACCTCCATTCTGTGACTTCACAAACCTCCATTCTGTGACTTCACACACCTCCATTTGTGACTTTATACACCACCATTTTGACATCACAAACCTCCATTCTGTGACTTCACAAACCTCCATTCTGTGACTTCACACACCTCCATTTTGACTTCACACACTTCCATTCTTTGACTTCACAAACCTCCATTCTGTGACTTCACACACATCCATTTTGACTTCATACACATCCATTCTATGAGTTCACATACCACCATTTTGATTGCAAACACCTCCATTCTATGACTTCACACACCTCCATTCTGACATCACACACCTCCATTCTATGACTTCATTCAACTCCATTCTGACTTCACACACCTCCATTCTATGACTTCACACACCTCCATTCTATGACTTAACACACCTTCATTCTTACTTCACAAACATCCATTCTATGAATTCACGCACCTCCATTCTATGACTTCACACACCTCCAATCTATGACTTCACACACCTCCATTCTGTGACTTCACACACCTCAATTCTGTGACTTCACACACCTACATTATGACTTCACACACTTCCATTCTATGACTTCACATACCTCCATTCTATGACTTCACACACCTCCACTCTGTGACTTCACACACCTCCATTCTGAGTTCACACACCTCCATTCTGTGACTTCACACACCTCCCATCTGACTTCACACAGCTCCATTCTATGACTTCATACACCTCCATTCTGTGACTTCACACACCTCCATTCTATGACTTCATTCAACTCCATTCTGACTTCACACACCTCCATTCCATGACTTCACACACCTCCATTCTTAGACTTCACACATCTCCATTCTATGAGTTCACAAACCTCCATTTGTGACTCTACACACCACCTTTTTGACTTCACAAACCTGCATTCTGTGATTTCAAACACCTCCATTCTGTGAATTCACACACCTTTATTGTTTGACTTCACCCACCTCCATTCTTTGACTTCACACACCTCCATTCCATGACTTCACACACCTCCATTCTATGAGTTCACACACCTCCATTCTATGAGTTCACACACCTTCATTCTTACTTCAGAAACATCCATTCTCTGACTTCACGCACCTCCATTCTATGACTTCACAAATCTCCGTTCTGTGACTTCACACACCTCCATTCTGAGTTCACACACCTCCATTCTCTGACTTCACACACCTCCATTCTGTGACTTAACACACCCCCATTTTGTGACTTCACACACCTTCATTCTGTGACTTCACACACTTCCATTCTATGACTTCGCACACCTTCATTCTTACTTAACAAACATCCATTCTATGACTTCACACACTTCCATTCTTTGACTTCACACACCTCCATTCTGTGACTTCACACACCTCCATTCTATGTCTTCACACACCTCCATTTTGACTTCACACACGTCAATTCTATGAGGTCACACAGCTCCATTCTGACTTCACACACTTCCATTCTATGACTTCACACTCCTCCATTCTGACTTCACACAGCTCCATTCTGTGACTTCACACACCTCCATTCTATGACTTCACACACCTGCATGCTATGACTTCACATACCTCATTTCTGAGTTGACACACCTCCATTCTTTGACTTCACATACCTCCAATCTGACTTCATACACCTCCATTCTATGACTTCACACACATCCATTCTGTGACTTCAAAAACCACCATTCTATGAATTCACACATCTCCATTGTGACTTCACACACCTCCATTCTATGAGTTCACACAGCTCCATTCTGACTTCACACACCTCCATTCTATGACTTCGTACACCTCTATTCTGACTTCACACCCCTCCATTCTGTGACTTCACATACCTCCATTCTTTGACTTCACACCCCTCCATTCTGACTTCACACACCTCCATTCTATGACTTCACACACCTCATTCTGACATCACATACCTCCATTCTATGACTTCATTCAACTCCATTCTGAGTTCACACACCTCCATTCTGTGACTTCACACACCTCCATTCTGTGACTTCACACACCTCCATTGTGAGTTCACACACCTCCATTCTGTGACTTCACACACCTCCATTCTGTGACTTCACACACCTCCATTCTATGACTTCACACACCTCGATTCTATGAATTCACACATCTCCATTCTGTGACTTCACACAACTCCATTCTACAACTTCCCACACGTCCATTCTGGGAATTCACACACTTCCATTCTGAGTTCACACACCTCCGTTCTGTGACTTAACACACCTTCATTCTGTGACTTCACACACCTTCATTCTATGACTTCACACACCTCCATTCTTTCACTTCACAAACCTCCATTTTGAGTTCACACACCTACATTCTGTGACTTCACACACATCCATTTGTGACTTTACACACCACCATTTTGACTTCACAAACCTCCATTCTGTGACTTCACAAACCTCCATTCTGTGACTTCACACACCTCCATTTGTGACTTTATACACCACCATTTTGACATCACAAACCTCCATTCTGTGACTTCACAAACCTCCATTCTGTGACTTCACACACCTCCATTTTGACTTCACACACTTCCATTCTTTGACTTCACAAACCTCCATTCTGTGACTTCACACACATCCATTTTGACTTCATACACATCCATTCTATGAGTTCACATACCACCATTTTGATTGCAAACACCTCCATTCTATGACTTCACACACATCCATTCTGACTTCACATAGCTCCATTCTATGACTTCACACACTTCCATTCTTTGACTTCACACACCACCATTCTTTGACTTCACACAACTCCATTGTGAGTTCACACACCTCCATTCTATGACTTCACACACCTCCATTCTATGACTTCACACACCTTCATTCTTACTTCAGAAACATCCATTCTATGACCTCACACAACTCCGTTCTATGACTTCACAAACCTCCATTCTGTGAATTCACACACCTCTATTCTGAGTTCACACGACTCCATTCTTTGACTTACCACACCTCCATTCTTGCTTCACCAACCTCCATTCTATGACTTCACACACTTCTATTCTATGACTTCACACACCTCCATTCTGTGACTTCTCACACCTCCATTCTGAGTTCACACAACTCCATTGTGAGTTCACACACCTCCATTCTATGACTTCACACACCTCCATTCTATGACTTCACACACCTTCATTCTTACTTCAGAAACATCCATTCTATGACCTCACACAACTCCGTTCTATGACTTCACAAACCTCCATTCTGTGAATTCACACACCTCTATTCTGACTTCACACACCTCCATTCCGTGACTTCACACACCTCCATTCTTACTTCACACACCTCCATTCTATGACTTCACACACTTCCATTCTAGGACTTCACACACCTCCATTCTGTGACTTCACACACTTCCATTCTTACTTCACACACCTCTATTCTATGACTTCACACACTTCCATTCTAGGACTTCACACACCTCCATTCTGTGACTTCACACACCTCCATTCTGAGTTCACACACCTCCATTCTGTGCCTTCACACACCTCCATTCCGTGACTTCACAAACCTCCATTCTGCGACTTCAGAGACCTCCATTCTATGACTTCACACACCTCAATTCTATGACTTCAAACACCTCCATTCTGTGACTTCACACACCTCCATTCTATGACTTCACACACCTCCATTCTGTGACTTCACACACCTCCATTCTATGACTTCACACACCTCCATTCTGTGACTGCAAACACCTCCATTCTATGACTTCACACACCTCCATTGTGACTTCACACACCTCCATTCTATGAGTTCACACACCTCCATTTTGACTTCACAAACCTCCATTCTATGACTTCACAGACTTCGAATCTGTGACTTCACTCACCTCCACTCTATGACTTCACACTTCTCCATTCTATGACTTCCCTCACCTACTTTCTATGACTTCACCCACCCCCATTCTCTGGCTTCACACCTCCATTCTGACTTCACACACCTCCATTCTGTGACTTCACACACCTCCATTCTATGAGTTCACACACCTCCATTTTGACTTCACACACCTCCATTCTATGACTTCACATACCTCCATTCTTACTTCAGAAACCTCCATTCTATGACTTCACACACCTCCATTCTATGACTTCACACACCTCCATTCTTTGACTTCACATACCTCCAATCTGACTTCATACACCTCCTTTCTATGACTTCCCACACATCCATTCTGTGACTTCAAAAACCACCATTATATGAATTGACACATCTCCATTGTGACTTCACACACCTCCATTCTATGAGTTCACACAGCTCCATTCTGACTTCACACACTTCCATTCTATGACTTCGTACACCTCTATTCTGACTTCACACCCCTCCATTCTGTAACTTCACATACCTCCATTCTTTGACTTCACACCCCTCCATTCTGTGCCTTCACACACCTGCACTCTGTGACTTTACACACCTCCATTCTGTGACTTCACACACCTCCCTTCTGTGACTTCACACACCTCCATTCTATGACTTCACACACCTCCATTCTAAGACTTCACAAACCTCAATTCTATGACTTCACACACTTCCATTGTTTGACATCATACACCTCCATTCTTTAACATCACACACCTCCGTTCCATGAATTCACACACCTCCATTCTATGAGTTCACATACCTCCATTCTATGAGTTCACACACCTTTATTCTTACTTCAGCAACATCCAATCTATGACTTCACAGACCTCCATTCTATGACTTCACACACCTCCATTCTATGACCTCCCCACACCTTCAATCTATGACTTCAGGCACCTCCATTCTATGACTTCACACGCTTCCAATCTATGACTTCACACACCTCCATTCTATGATTTCACACACCTCCATTCTATGACTTCACACACCTGCATTCTGACTTCACACACCTCCATTCTCTGACTTCACACACCTCAATTCTGTAACTTCACACGCTTCCAATATTTGACTTCACAAACCTACATTCCATGACTTCATACACCTCCATTCTATGACTTCACACACATCCATTCTTTGACTTCACACACCTCCATTTTGACTTCACACACCTCTTTTCTGTGACTTCACACACCTGCATTTTTGATTTCACACACCACAATTTTGACTTCACACACGTCCATTCTTTGACTTCACACACCTCCATTCTCTGACTTCACACACCTCCATTTTGACTTCACACACTTCCATTCTGTGACTTCACACACCTCCATTCTGTGACTTCACACACCTCCATTGTTTGACTTCACACACCTCCATTTTGACTTCACATACCTCCATTCTATGACTTCACACACCTTCATTCTTACTTCAGATATATCCATTCTATGACTTCACAAACCTCCCTTCTATGAATGCACACACCTCCATTCTGGGTTCACACACCTCCATTCTGTGACTTCACACACCTCCATTCTGTGACTTCACACACCTCCATTCTGTGACTTCACACACTTCCATTCTATGACTTCACACACCTTCATTCTTACTTCACAAACATCCATTCTATGACTTCACACACTTCCATTCTACGACTTCACACACCTCCATTCTGTGACTTCACACACCTCCATTCTATGTCTTTACACACCTCCATTGTGAATTCACACACCTCCATTCTATGAGTTCACACACCTCCATTCTAACCTCACAGACCTGTATTCTGTCTTCACACTCCTCCATTCTGTGACTTCACACACTTCCATTCTATGACTTCACACACCTCCATTCTGTAACTTCACACGCTTCCATTGTGACGTCACACACCTCCATTCTACGAGTTCACAAACCTCCATTTTATGACTTCACACACCTCCATTCTGACTTCACACACCTCCATTCTAAGGTTTCACAGACCTCGAATCTTTGACTTCACACTGCTCCATTCTATGACTTCCCACACCTCCTTTCTATGACTTCACCCACCTCTATTCTATGACTTCACACCTCCATTCTGAATTCAGATACCTCCATTCTGTGACTTCACACACCTCCATTCTATGGCTTCACACACCTCCATTCTATGACTTCACACACCTCCATTGTCTGACTTCTCACACCTCCATTCTGAGTTCACACACCTCCATTCTGTGATTTCACACACCTCCATTCCGTGACTTCACACACCTCCATTCTTACTTCACACACCTCCATTCTATGACTTCACACACTTCCATTCTAGGACTTCACACACCTCTGTTCTGTGACTTCACACATCTCCATTCTTACTTCACACACCTCCATTCTATGACTTCACACACTTCCATTCTAGGACTTCACACACCTCCATTCTGTGACTTCACACACCTCCGTTCTGAGTTCAAACACCTCCATTCTGTGACTTCACACACCTCCATTCTGTGACTTCACACACCTCCGTTCTATGACTTCACACACCTCAATTCTATGACTTCACACATCTCCATTCTGTGATTTCACACAACTCCATTCTATGACTTCACACACCTCAATTCCATGACTTCACACACCTCCATTCTGTGACTTCGTACACCTCCATTCTGAGTTCACACACCTCCATTCTGTGACTTCACACACCTCCCTTCAATGTCTTCACAGACCTCCATTCTATGACTTCACACACCTTCATTCTGTGACTTCACACACCTCCATTCTATGACTTCACACACTTCCATTCTATGATTTCACATACCTCCATGCTGTAACTTCTCACACCTCCATTCTGTGACTTCACACACCTCCATTCTGAGTTCACACACCTCCATTCTGTGACTTCACACCCCTCCATTCTGTGCCTTCACACACCTGCACTCTGTGACTTTACACACCTCCATTCTGTGACTTCACACACCTCCCTTCTGTGACTTCACACACCTCCATTCTATGACTTCACACACCTCCATTCTAAGACTTCACAAACCTCAATTCTATGACTTCACACACTTCCATTGTTTGACATCATACACCTCCATTCTTTAACATCACACACCTCCGTTCCATGAATTCACACACCTCCATTCTATGAGTTCACATACCTCCATTCTATGAGTTCACACACCTTTATTCTTACTTCAGCAACATCCAATCTATGACTTCACAGACCTCCATTCTATGACTTCACACACCTCCATTCTATGACCTCCCCACACCTTCAATCTATGACTTCAGGCACCTCCATTCTATGACTTCACACGCTTCCAATCTATGACTTCACACACCTCCATTCTATGATTTCACACACCTCCATTCTATGACTTCACACACCTGCATTCTGACTTCACACACCTCCATTCTCTGACTTCACACACCTCAATTCTGTAACTTCACACGCTTCCAATATTTGACTTCACAAACCTACATTCCATGACTTCATACACCTCCATTCTATGACTTCACACACATCCATTCTTTGACTTCACACACCTCCATTTTGACTTCACACACCTCTTTTCTGTGACTTCACACACCTGCATTTTTGATTTCACACACCACAATTTTGACTTCACACACGTCCATTCTTTGACTTCACACACCTCCATTCTCTGACTTCACACACCTCCATTTTGACTTCACACACTTCCATTCTGTGACTTCACACACCTCCATTCTGTGACTTCACACACCTCCATTGTTTGACTTCACACACCTCCATTTTGACTTCACATACCTCCATTCTATGACTTCACACACCTTCATTCTTACTTCAGATATATCCATTCTATGACTTCACAAACCTCCCTTCTATGAATGCACACACCTCCATTCTGGGTTCACACACCTCCATTCTGTGACTTCACACACCTCCATTCTGTGACTTCACACACCTCCATTCTGTGACTTCACACACTTCCATTCTATGACTTCACACACCTTCATTCTTACTTCACAAACATCCATTCTATGACTTCACACACTTCCATTCTACGACTTCACACACCTCCATTCTGTGACTTCACACACCTCCATTCTATGTCTTTACACACCTCCATTGTGAATTCACACACCTCCATTCTATGAGTTCACACACCTCCATTCTAACCTCACAGACCTGTATTCTGTCTTCACACTCCTCCATTCTGTGACTTCACACACTTCCATTCTATGACTTCACACACCTCCATTCTGTAACTTCACACGCTTCCATTGTGACGTCACACACCTCCATTCTACGAGTTCACAAACCTCCATTTTATGACTTCACACACCTCCATTCTGACTTCACACACCTCCATTCTAAGGTTTCACAGACCTCGAATCTTTGACTTCACACTGCTCCATTCTATGACTTCCCACACCTCCTTTCTATGACTTCACCCACCTCTATTCTATGACTTCACACCTCCATTCTGAATTCAGATACCTCCATTCTGTGACTTCACACACCTCCATTCTATGGCTTCACACACCTCCATTCTATGACTTCACACACCTCCATTGTCTGACTTCTCACACCTCCATTCTGAGTTCACACACCTCCATTCTGTGATTTCACACACCTCCATTCCGTGACTTCACACACCTCCATTCTTACTTCACACACCTCCATTCTATGACTTCACACACTTCCATTCTAGGACTTCACACACCTCTGTTCTGTGACTTCACACATCTCCATTCTTACTTCACACACCTCCATTCTATGACTTCACACACTTCCATTCTAGGACTTCACACACCTCCATTCTGTGACTTCACACACCTCCGTTCTGAGTTCAAACACCTCCATTCTGTGACTTCACACACCTCCATTCTGTGACTTCACACACCTCCGTTCTATGACTTCACACACCTCAATTCTATGACTTCACACATCTCCATTCTGTGATTTCACACAACTCCATTCTATGACTTCACACACCTCAATTCCATGACTTCACACACCTCCATTCTGTGACTTCGTACACCTCCATTCTGAGTTCACACACCTCCATTCTGTGACTTCACACACCTCCCTTCAATGTCTTCACAGACCTCCATTCTATGACTTCACACACCTTCATTCTGTGACTTCACACACCTCCATTCTATGACTTCACACACTTCCATTCTATGATTTCACATACCTCCATGCTGTAACTTCTCACACCTCCATTCTGTGACTTCACACACCTCCATTCTGAGTTCACACACCTCCATTCTGTGACTTCACACACCTCCATTCTTTGACTTCACACACCTCCGTTTTGTCTTCACACACATCCATTCTGCGACTTCACACACCTCCATTCTGACACTTCACACACCACCATTGTTTGACTTCACACACCTCCATTCCACGACTTCACACAACTCCATTCTATGAGTTCAGAAACATGCCTTCTATGAGTTCACACACCACAATTTTGTCTTCACACACCTCCATTCTATGACTTCACACACCTTCATTCTTAATTCAGAAACATCCATTCTATGACTTCACACACCTCCATTCTATGACTTCAAAAACCTCCATTCTGTAACTTCACACACCTCCATTCTGAGTTCACACACCTACATTCATTGACTACACACACCTCCATCTGACTTCACGCACCTCCATTCTATGACTTTACACACTTCCATTCTACGACTTCACACACCTCCATTCTGTGATTTCACACACCTTCATTCTATGACTTCACACACCTCCATTCTATGACTTCACACACCTCTATTCTATGATTTCACACATCCATTTTGACTTCACACACATAAAATATATGACTTCAAACACGTCAATTCTGTAACTTCACACACCTCCATTCTATGACTTCATACCCGTCCATTCTGTGACTTCACACACCTCCACTCTATGACTTCACACAACTCCATTCTGTGACTTCACACACCTCCATTCTGTGACTTCACACACCTCCATTCTATGACTTCACAAACCTCCAATCTGTGACGTCACACAACTCCATTCTGTGACTTCACCAACCTCCATTCTATAATTTCACACACCTCCATTATATGACTTCACACACCTCCAGTTTATGACGTCACACACCTCCATTTTGACTTCACACACCTCCATTATGTGACTTCACACACCTCCCTTCTGTGTCTTCACACACCTCCATTCTATGACTTCACACACCTTCATTCTGTGACTTCACACACCTCCATTCTATGACTTCACACACCTCCATTTGTGACTTCACACACCACCATTTTGATTTCACACACCTCCATTCTGTGACTTCACACACCTCCATTCTTTGACTTCACACACCTCCGTTTTGACTTCACACACTTCCATTCTGGGACTTCACACACCTCCATTCTGTGACTTCACACACCACCATTGTTTGACTTCACACACCTCCATTCTTTGACTTCACACACCTCCATTCCACGACTTCACACAACTCCATTCTATTAGTTCAGAAACATCCATTCTATGAGTTCACACACCACAATTTTGTCTTCACACACCTCCATTCTATGACTTCACACACCTTCATTCTTAATTCAAAAACATCCATTCTATGACTTCACACACCTCCAATCTATGACTTCACACACATCCTTTGTGACATCACACACCTCCATTCTATGAGTTCACACACCTCCATTCTATGACGTCACACACCTCCATTTTGACTTCTCACACCTCCATTCTCTGACTTCACACACCTCCATTCTATGACTTCACACACATCCTTTGTGACATCACACACCTCCATTCTATGAGTTCACACACCTCCATTCTATGACTTCACACACCTCCATTCTGACTTCACAATCCTCCATTCTATGACTTCCCACATCTCTTTCTATGACTTCAGCCACCTCCATTTTAGGACTTCACACACCTCCATTCTGTGACTTCACACACCTCCATTCTTTGACCTCACACACCCTCATTCTGTGATTTCACACACCTCCATTCTATGACTTCACACACCCATTTTGACTTCACACACCTCCAATATATGACTTCAAACACCTCAATTTTGTGACTTCACACACCTCCATTCTGTGACTTTACACACCTCCATTCTGACTTCACACACCTCCATTCTGTGACGTCACACACCTCCATACTGTGACTTCCCACACCTCCATTCTGTGACTTCACACACCTCCATTCTATGATTTCACACAACTCCATTCTATGACTTCACCCACCTCCATTCTATGACTGCACACCTCCATTCTGACTTCACACACATCCATTCTGTGACTTCACACACCTCCATTATATGACTTCACACACCTCCATTCTATGTATTCACACACCTCCATTCTATGACTTCACACACCTCCATTCTGTGACTTCACACACCTCCACTCTATGACTTCACACACCTTCATTCTTACGTCACAAACATACATTCTATGACTTCACACACCTCCATTCTATGACTTCACACACCTCCATTCTTTGACTTCACACACCTGCATTCTGTGACTTCACACACCTCCATTCTGTGACTTCACACAGCTCCATTCTGTGACTTCACACACCTCCATTCTCCGACTTCACACACCTCCATTCTATGACTTAACACACCTTCATTCTTACGTCACAAACATACATTCTATGACTTCACACACCTCCATTCTATGACTTCACACACCTCCATTCTTTGACTTCACACACCTGCATTCTGTGACTTCACACACCTCCATTCTGTGACTTCAAAAACCTCCATTCTATGATTTCACACACCTCCAAACTATGACTTCACACACCTACATTTGATGACGTCACACACCTCCATTTTGAATTCACACACCTCCATTCTGTGACTCCACACACCTCGCTTCTGTGACTTCACACACCTCCATCTATGACTTCACACACTTCCATTCTATGACTTCACACACCGCCATTCCATGACTTCACACACCTGCATTGTGAGTTCACACACCTCCATTCTGTGACCTCACACACCTCCATTCTGCGATTTCACACACCTCCATTCTGAGATGTCACACCTCCATTGTATGAATTCACACACCTCCATTCTGTGATTTCACACACCTCAATTCTATGACTTCACACAACTCCACTCTGTGACTTCACACATCTCCATTCTGAGTTCACACACCTCCATTCTGTCACTTCACACACCTCCATTCTGTGACTTCACACACCTCCATTCTATGACTTCACACACCTCCATTCTGTGACCTCACCGACCTCCATTCTATGACTTCACAAACCTCCATTTTGTGACATCACACACCTCCATTCTGTGACTTCACAAACCTCCATTCTATGATTTCACACACCTCCAATCTATGACTTTACACACCTCCATTCTATGACTTCACACACTTCCATTCTATGATTTCACATACCTTCATACGATGACTTCACTCACCTCCATTCTGTGCCTTCACACACCTCCATTCTGAGTTCACACACCTCCATTCTGTGACTTCACATACCTCTATTGTATAATTTCACAAACCTCCATTCTATGACTTCTCAGTCCTCCATTTTAGGACGTCACACACCTCCATTTTGACTTCACACACTTCCATTCTGTGACTTCACACACGTCCATTCTTTGACTTCACACACTTCCATTGGGACGTCTCACACCGCCATTCTATGAGTTCACACACCTACATTCTATGACTTCACACAGGTTCATTCGACTTCACACCCCTCCATTCTATGACTTCACAGACCTCGAATCTGTGACTTCACTCACCTCCAATCTATGACTTCACACTCCTCCATTCTATGACTTCCCCCACCTCCTTTCTATGACTTCACACCTCCATTCTGACTTCAAACACCTCCATTATGTGACTTCACACACCTCCATTTTATGACGTCACACAACTCCGTTCTATGACTTCACACACCTCCATTCTATGACTTCACACACCTCCATTCTGTGACTTCACACACCTCCGTTCTATGACTTCACACACCTCCATTCTATGACTTCACATACCTCCATGCTATGACTTCACACACCTCCATTCTGTGACTTCACACACGTCCATTCTATGACTTCACACACCTCCATTCTGTGACTTCACAAACCTACATTCTATGATTTCACACACCTCCATTCTATGACTTCACACACCTCCATTTTATGACGTCACACACCTCCATTTTGACTTCTCACACCTCCATTCTGTGACTTCACACACCTCCATTCTATGACTTCACACACTTCCATTGTGACATCACACACCTCCATTCTATGAGTTCACAAACCTCCATTCTATGACTTCACACACCTCCATTCTGACTTCACACACCTCCATTCTATGACTTCACAGACCTCGAATATATGACTTCACTCACCTCCACTCTATGACTTCACACTCCTCCATTCTATGACTTCCCACACCTCCTTTCTATGACTTCACCCACCTCCATTTTATGACTTCACACAACTCCATTCTGTGACTTCACACACCTCCATTCTTTGACCTCACACACCCTCATGCTATGATTTCACACAACTCCATTCTATGACTTTACACATCCATTTTGACTTCACACACCTCCAACATATGACTTCAATCACCTCAATTCTGTGACTTCACACACCTCCAATCTATGACCTCATACCCTCCATTCTGTGACTCCACACACCTACATTGTATGACTTCACACACTTCCATTCTATGACTTCACACACCTCCATTCTGTGACTTTACACACCTCCATTGTGAGTTCACACTCCTCCATTCTGTGATGTCACACACTTCCATTCTGTGACTTCACACACCTCCATTCTATGACTTCACACAATTCCATTCTATGACATCACACACCTCCATTCTGTGACATCACACACCTCAATTCTATGACTTCACACACTTCCATTCTATGACTTTACACACCTCCATTCTATGACTTCACACACCTCCATTCTATGACTTCACACAATTCCATTCTATGACATCACACACCTCCATTCTGTGACATCACACACCTCCATTCTATGACTTCACACACTTCCATTCTATGACTTCACACACCTCCATTCTATGACTTCACACACCTCCATTCTATGACTTCCCACACCTGCATTCTGACTGCACACACCTCCATTCTATGACTTCACACATCTTCTTTCTGTAACTTCCCACACTTCCAATATTTGACTTCACCAACCTCCATTCCATGACTTCACACACCTCCATTCTATGAGTTCACACACCTCCATTCTTTGACTTCACACACCTCCATTTTGACTTCACACACCTACATTCTGTGACTTCACACACCTCCATTTGTGACTTCACACACCACCATTTTGATTTCACACACCTCCATTCTGTGACTTCACACACCTCCATTCTTTGAGTTTCCAAACCTCCGTTTTGACTTCACACACTTCCATTCTGTGACTTCACACACCTCCATTCTGTGACTTCACACACCACCATTGTTTGACTTCACACACCTCCATTCTTTGACTTCCCACACCTGCATTCTGACTTAACACACCTCCATTCTATGACTTCACACATCTTCTTTCTGTAACTTCCCACACTTCCAATATTTGACTTCACAAACCTCCATTCCATGACTTCACACACCTCCATTCTATGAGTTCACACACCTCCATTCTTTGACTTCACACACCTCCATTTTGACTTCACACACCTACATTCTGTGACTTCACACACCTCCATTTGTGACTTCACACACCACCATTTTGATTTCACGCACCTCCATTCTGTGACTTCACACACCTCCATTCTGAGTTCACACACCTCCATTCTGTGAATTCACAAACCTCCATTCTATGATTTCACACACCTCCATCCTATGACTTCACACACCTCAATTTTATGACGTCACACACCTCCATTTTGACTTCTCACACCTCCATTCTGTGACTTCACACACCTCCATTCTATGACTTCACACACTTCCATTGTAACATCACACAGCTCCATTCTATGAGTTCACAAACCTCCATTCTATGACTTCACACACCTCCATTCTGACTTCACACACCTCCATTCTATGACTACACATCTTCTTTCTGTAACTTCCCACACTTCCAATATTTGACTTCACAAACCTCCATTCCATGACTTCACACACCTCCATTCTATGAGTTCACACACCTCCATTCTTTGACTTCATACACTTCCATTTTGACTTCACACACCTACATTCTGTGACTTCACACACCTCCATTTGTGACTTCACACACCACCATTTTGATTTCACACACCTCCATTCTTTGACTTCACACACCTCCATTCTGAGGTCACACACCTCCATTCTGTGAATTCACAAACCTCCATTCTATGACTTCACACACCTCCATTCTGTGACTTTACACACCTCCACTGTGAGTTCACACTCCTCCATTCTGTGATGTCACACACTTCCATTCTGTGACTTCACACACCTCCATTCTATGACTTCACACAATTCCATTCTATGACATCACACAACTCCATTCTGTGACATCACACACCTCCATTCTATGACTTCACACACTTCCATTCTATGACTTCACACACCTCCATTCTATGACTTCACACACCTCCATTCTATGACTTCACACAATTCCATTCTATGAAATCACACACCTCCATTCTGTGACATCACACACCTCCATTCTGTGACTTCACACACTTCCTTTCTATGACTTCACACACTTCCATTCTATGACTTCACACACCTCCATTCTATGCCTTCCCACACCTGCATTCTGACTGCACACACCTCCATTCTATGACTTCACACATCTTCTTTCTGTAACTTCCCACACTTCCAATATTTTACTTTACAAACCTCCATTCCATGACTTCACACACCTCCATTCTATGAGTTCACACACCTCCATTCTTTGACTTCACACACCTCCATTTTGACTTCACACACCTACAATCTCTGACTTCACACACCTCCATTTGTGACTTCACACACCACCATTTTGATTTCACACACCTCCATTCTGTGACTTCACACACCTCCATTCCTTGAGTTTACAAACCTCCGTTTTGACTTTACACACTTCCATTCTGTGACTTCACACACCTCCATTCTGTGACTTCACACACCACCATTGTTTGACTTCACACACCTCCATTCTGACTTCACACAGTTCCATTCTATGACTTCGCAAACCTCCATTCTGTGACTTCACACACCTCCATTCGAAGTTCACACACCTGCATTCGGTGACTTCACACACTTCCTTTCTGACTTCACACACCTCAATTCTATGACTTCACACACTTCCATTCTGTGACTTCACACACCTCCATTCTGTGACTTCACACACCTCCATTCTGTGACTTCACACACCTCCATTCTGACTTCACACGGCTCCATTCTATGACTTCACACACCTCCATTCTTACTTTACAAACATACATTCTATAACTTCACACACCTCAATTCTATGACTTCACACACTTCCATTCTATGATTTCACACACCTCCATTCTGTGACTTCACACACCTCCATTCTATGACTTCACACACTTCCATTGTGACGTCACACACGTCCATTCTATGAGTTCACACACCTCCATTCTGACTAAACACACCTCCATTCTATTACTTCACACACCTCCATTCTGAATTCACACAGCTCCATTCTGTGACTTCACAAAACTCCATCCTATGGTTTCACACACCTCCATACTACGACTTCACACAACTCCATCTATGACTTCACACACCTCCATTCTGACATCACACACCTCTATTCTATGACTTCGCACACCTCCATTCTGACATCACACACCTCTATTCTATGACTTCACAGACCTCGAATCTGTGACTTCACTCACCTGCACTCTATGACTTCACACTCCTCCATTCTATGACTTACCCCACCTCCTTTCTTTGACGTCACCCACCTCCAATCTATGCCTACCCACCTCCATTCTGACTTCACACACCTCCATTCTCTGACTTCACACACCTCCATTATTTGACTTCACACACCTTCATTTTTCCTTCAGAAACATCCATTCTATGACTTCACACACCTCCATGCTATGACTTCACAAACCTCCATTCTGTGACTTCACACACCTCCATTCTGAGTTGACACAACTCCATTCTGTGACGTCACACATCTCCATTCTGACTTCACACACCTCCATTCTATGACTTCACACGCTTCCATTCTATGACTTCACACACCTCCATTCTATGACTTCACAAACCTCCATTCTGAGTTCACACACCTCCATTCTGTGACTTCACACACCTCCATTCTGTGACTTCACACACCTCCATTTGTGACTTCACACACTTCCATTTTATGACTTCACACACCTCCATTTTATAACTTCACACACCTCCGTTCTGTGACTTCACACACCTCCATTCTATGACCTCACAGACCCTCATTCTATGATTTCACAGACCTCCATTCTATGACTTCAAACATCCATTTTGACTTCACATACCTCTAATATATGACTTCAAACACCTCAATTCTGTGATTTCACACACCTCCATTCTATGACTTCACACACTTCCATTCTATGATTTCACATACCTCCATGCTATGACCTCACACACCTCCATTCTGTGACTTCACACACCTCCATTCTGAGTTCACACACCTCCATTCTGTGACTTAACAAACCTCCATTCTATGATTTCACACACCTCCATTCTATGACATCACACACCTCCATTTTATGACGTCACACACCTCCATTTTGACTTCTCACACCTCCATTCTGTGACTTCACACACCTCCATTCTATGACTTCACACACTTCCATTGTGACATCACACACCTCCATTCTATGAGTTCACAAACCTCCATTCTATGACTTCACACACCTCCATTCTGACTTCACACACCTCCATTCTATGACTTCACAGACCTCGAATATATGACTTCACTCACCTCCACTCTATGACTTCACACTCCTCCATTCTATGACTTCCCACACCTCCTTTCTATGACTTCACCCACCTCCATTTTATGACTTCACACACCTCAATTCTGTGACTTCACACACCTCCATTCTATGACCTCACACAACCTCATTCTATGATTTCACACAACTCCATTCTATGACTTTACACATCCATTTTGACTTCACACACCTCCAATATATGACTTCAAACACCTCAATTCTGTGACTTCACATACCTCCATTCTATGACCTCATACCCTCCATTCTGTGACTCCACACACCTTCATTCTATGACTTCACACACTTCCATTCTATGACTTCACACACCTCCATTCTGTGACTTTACACACCTCCATTGTGAGTTCACACTCCTCCATTCTGTGATGTCACACACCTCCATTCTGTGACTTCACACACCTCCATTCTATGACTTCACACAATTCCATTGTATGAGTTCACACACCTCCATTCTGTGACATCACACACCTCCATTCTATGATTTCACACACTTCCATTCTGTGAATTCACACACCTCCATTCTGTGACTTCAGACACCTCCATTCGATGACTTCACACACCTACACTCTTTGACTTCACACACAACCATTTTGACTTCACACCTCCATTCCGTGACTTCACACACTTACATTTGTGACTTCTCACACCACCTTTTTGACTTCACACATCTCCATTCTGTGACTTCACACACCTCCATTCTGTGACTTCACACACCTCCATTCTGTGACTTCACACACCTCCATTCTGTGATTTCACACACCTCCCTTCCGTGACTTCACCCACCTCCATTCTATGACTTCACACACCTCCATTCTATGACATCACACACCTCCATTCTATGACTTCACATCCTTCCATTCTATGACTTCACACACCACCATTCTATGACTTCACACACTTCCATTCTATGACTTCCTACACATGCATTCTGACTCACACACCTCCATTGTATGACTTCACACATCTTCTTTCTGTAACTTCCCACACTTCCAATGTTTGACTTCACAAACCACCATTCCATGACTTCACACACCTCCATTCTATGAGTTCACTCACCTCCATTCTTTGACTTCACACAACTCCATTTTGACTTCACACACCTACATTCTGTGACTTCACACACCTCCATTTGTGACTTCACACAGCACCATTTTGATTTCACACACCACCATTCTGTGACTTCACACACCTCCATTCTTTGACATCACACACCTCCGTTTTGACTTCACACACTTCCATTCTGTGACTTCACACACCTCCATTCTGTGACTTCAGACACCACCATTGTTTGACTTCACACACCTCCATTCTTTGACTTCACACACCTCCATTCCACGACTTCAAACACCTCCATTCTAATAGTTCACAAACATCCATTCTATGAGTTCAACACCAAAATTTTGTCTTCACACACCTCCATTCTATGACTTCACACACCTTCATTCTTAATTCAGAAACATCCATTCTATGACTTCACACACCTCCATTCTATGACTTCGCAAACCTCCATTCTGTGACTTCACACACCTCCATTCGGAGTTCACACACCTCCACTCGGTGACTTCACACACCTCAATTCTGACTTCACACACCTCCATTCTATGACTTCACACACTTCCATTCTATGACTTCACACACCTCCATTCCGTGACTTCACACACCTCCATTCTGTGACTTCACACACCTCCATTCTATGACTTCACACACCAACATTCTATGACTTAACACACCTCCATTCTATGATTTCACACATCCATTTTGACTTCACACACCTAAAATATATGACTTCATACCCGTCCATTCTGTGACTTCACACACCTCCATTCTATGACTTCACACACCTCCTTTCTGTGACTTCACCGACCTCCATTCTTTGACTTCACACACCTCCATTATCCGACTTCACACCCCTCCAATTTGACTTCATATACCTCCATTCTATCACTTCACAAACCTCCATTCTGTGACTTCACACACCTCCATTCTGTGACTTCACAAACCTTCATTCTATGATTTCTCACACCTCCATTCTATGACTTCACACACATCCAGTTTATGACGTCACACACCTCTATTTTGACTTCACACACCTCCATTATGTGACTTCACACACATCCCTTCTGTGACTTCACACACCTCCATTCTATGACTTCAAACACCTTCATTCTGTGACTTCACACACCTCCATTCTATGACTTCACACACTTCCATTGTATGATTTCACATACCTCCATGCTATGACTTCACACTCCTCCATTCTGTGACTTCACACACCTCCATTCTGAGTTCACACACCTACACTCTGTGACTTCACCAACCTCCATTCTATGATTTCACACACCTCCATTCTATGACTTCACACATCTCCATTTTATGACGTCACACACCTCCGTTTCGACTTCTCACACCTCCATTCTGTGACTTCACACACCTCCATTCTATGACTTCACACACTTCCTTTGTGACGTCACACACCTCCATTCTATGAGTTCACACACCTCCATTATTTTACTTCACACACCTTCATTTTCCTTCAGAAACATCCATTCTATGACTTCACACACCTCCATTCTATGACTTTACAAACCTCCATTCTGTGACTTCACACACCTCCATTCTGAGTTGACACAACTCCATTCGTTGACGTCACACATCTCCATTCTGACTTCACACACCTCCATTCTATGACTTCACACACTTCCATTCTATGACTTCACACACCTCCATTCTATGACTTCACAAACCACATTCTGAGTTCACACACCTCCATTCTGTGACTTCACACACCTCCATTCTGTGACTTCACACACCTCCATTGTGTGACTTCACACACTTCCATTTTATGACTTCACACACCTCCATTTTATAACTTCACACACCTCCATTCTGTGACTTCACACACCTCCATTCTATGACCTCACACACCCTCATTCTATGATTAAACAGACCTCCATTCTATGAATTCAAACATCCGTTTTGACTTCACACACCTCTAATATATGACTTCAAACACCTCAATCCTGTGATTTCACACACCTCCATTCTATGACTTCACACACTTCCATTCTATGATTTCACATACCTCCATGCTATGACCTCACACACCTCCATTCTGTGACTTCACACACCTCCATTCTGACTTCACACACCTCCATTCTATGACTTCACAGACCTCGAATATATGACTTCACTCACCTCCACTCTATGACTTCATACTCCTCCATTCTATGTCTTCCCACACCTCCTTTCTATGACTTCACCCACCTCCATTTTATGACTTCACACACCTCCATTCTGTGACTTCACACACCTCCATTCTATGACCTCACACACCCTCATTCTATGATTTCACACAACTCCATTCTATGACTTTACACATCCATTTTGACTTCACACACTCCAACATATGACTTCAAACACCTCAATTCTCTGACTTCACATACCTCCATTCTATCACCTCATACCCTCCATTCTGTGACTCCACACACCTCCATTCTATGACTTCACACACTTCCATTCTATGACTTCACACACCTCCATTCTGTGACTTTACAAACCTCCATTGTGAGTTCACACTCCTCCATTCTGTGATGTCACACACCTCCCTTCTGTGACTTCACACACCTCCATTCTATGACTTCACACAATTCCATTCTATGACTTCACACACCTCCATTCTGTGACATCACACACCTCCATTCTATGACTTCACACACCTCCATTCTATGACTTCCCACACCTGCATTCTGACATCACACACCTCCATTCTATGACTTCACACATGTTCTTTCTGTAACTTCCCACACTTCCAATATTTGACTTCACAAACCTCCATTCCATGACTTCACACACCTCCATTCTATGAGTTCACACACCTCCATTCTTTGCCTTCACACACCTCCATTTCGACTTCACACACCTACATTCTGTGACTTTACACACCTCCATTTGTGACTTCACACACCACCATTTTGATTTCACACACCACCATTCTGTGACTTCACACACCTCCATTCTTTGACATCACACACCTCCGTTTTGACTTCACACACTTCCATTCTGTGACTTCACAAACCTCCATTCTGTGACTTCAGACACCTCCATTCGATGACTTCACACACCTACACTCTTTGACTTCACACACAACCATTTTGACTTCACACATCTCCATTCTGTGACTTCACACACCTCCATTCTGTGACTTCACACACCTCAATTCTGTGACTTCACACACCTCCATTCTGTGAGTTCACACACCTCCCTTCCGTGACTTCACCCACCTCCATTCTATGACTTCACACACCTCCATTCTATGACATCACACACCTCCATTCTATGACTTCACACACTTCCAATGTTTGACTTCACAAACCACCATTCCATGACTTCACACACCTCCATTCTATGAGTTCACTCACCTCCATTCTTTGACTTCACACAACTCCATTTTGACTTCACACACCTACATTCTGTGACTTCACACACCTCCATTTGTGACTTCACACACCACCATTTTGATTTCACACACCACCATTCTGTGATTTCACACACCTCCATTCTTTGACATCACACACCTCCGTTTTGACTTCACACACTTCCATTCTGTGACTTCACACACCTCCATTCTGTGACTTCAGAAACCACCATTGTTTGACTTCACACACCTCCATTCTTTGACTTCACACACCTCCATTCCACGACTTCAAACACCTCCATTCTATTAGTTCACAAACATCCATTCTATGAGTTCAACACCAAAATTTTGTCTTCACACACCTCCATTCTATGACTTCACACACCTTCATTCTTAATTCAGAAACATCCATTCTATGACTTCACACACCTCCATTCTATGACTTCGCAAACCTCCATTCTGTGACTTCACACACCTCCATTCGGAGTTCACACACCTCCATTCGGTGACTTCACACACCTCCATTCTGACTTCACACACCTCCATTCTATGTCTTCACACACTTCCATTCTATGAGTTCACACACCTCCATTCCGTGACTTCTCACACCTCCATTCCGTGACTTCACACACCTCCATTCTGTGACTTCACACACCTCCATTCTATGACTTCACACACCAACATTCTATGACTTAACACACCTCCATTCTATGATTTCACACATCCATTTTGACTTCACACACCTAAAATATATGACTTCATACCCGTCCATTCTGTGACTTCACACACCTCCATTCTATGCCTTCACACACCTCCTTTCTGTGACTTCACCCACCTCCATTCTTTGACTTCACACACCTCCATTATCCGCCTTCACACCCCTCCAATTTGACTTCATATACCTCCATTCTATGACTTCACAAACCTCCATTCTGTGACTTCACACACCTCCATTCTGTGACTTCACAAACCTCCATTCTATGATTTATCACACCTCCATTCTATGACTTCACACACCTCAAGTATATGACGTCACACACCTCTATTTTGACTTCACACACCTCCATTATGTGACTTCACACACATCCCTTCTGTGACTTCACACACCTCCATTCTATGACTTCAAACACCTTCATTCTGTGACTTCACACACCTCCATTCTATGATTTCACATACCTCCATGCTATGACTTCACACACCTCCATTCTGTGACTTCACACACCTCCATTCTGAGTTCACACACCTACATTCTGTGACTTCACAAACCTCCATTCTATGATTTCACACACCTTCATTCTATGACTTCACACACCTCCATTTTATGACGTCACACACCTCCATTTTGTCTTCTCACACCTCCATTCTGTGACTTCACACACCTCCATTCTATGACTTCACACACTTCCTTTGTGACGTCACACACCTCCATTCTATGAGTTCACACACCTCCATTCTATGACTTCACACACCTCCATCCTGACTTCACACACCTCCATTCTATGACTTCACAGACCTCGAATATGTGACTTCACTCACCTCCACTCTAATACTTCACACTCCTCCAATCTATGACTTCCCACACCTCCTTTCTATGACTTCACCCACCTCCATTTTATGACTTCACACACCTCCATTCCGTGACTTCACACACCTCCATTCTATGACCTCACACACCCTCATTCTATGATTTCACACACCTCCATTCTATGACTTCACACATCCATTTTGACTTCACACACCTCCAATATATGACTTCAAACACCTCAATTCTGTGACTTTACACACCTCGATTATATGAGTTCATACCTTCCATTCTGTGACTTCAGAGACCTCCATTCTATGACTTCACACACTTCCGTTCTATGACTTCACACACCTCCATTCTGTGACTTTACACACCTCCATTCTGACTTCACACATCTCCATACTGTGACGTAACACACCTCCATTCTGTGACTTCCCACATCTCCATTATGTGATTTCACACACCTCCATTCTATGATTTCACACACCTCCATTCTATGACTTCACCCACCTCCACTCTATGACTTCACACCTCCATTCTGACTTCACACACCTCCATTCTGTCACTACACACCTCCATTATATGACTTCACACACCTCCATTCTATGACTTCACACACCTCCTTTCTATTACTTCACACACCTCCATTCTGTGACTTCACACACCTTCTTCTTACTTCACAAACATACATTCTATGACTTCACACACCTCCATTCTATGACTTCACACACCTTCATTCTGTGACTTCACACACCTCCATTCTGACTTCACACAGCTCCATTCTATGACTTCACACACCTCCATTCTTACTTTACAAACATCCATTCTATAACTTCACACACCTCAATTCTATGACTTCACACACTTCCATTCTCTGATTTCACACACCTCCATTCTGTGACTTCACACACCTCCATTCTATGACTTCACACACTTCCATTGTGACGTCACACACCTCCATTCTATGAGTTCACACACCTCCATTCTGACTTAACACACCTCCATTCTATTACTTCACACACCTCCATTCTGAATTCACACAGCTCCATTCTGTGACTTCACAAAACTCCATTCTATGGTTTCACACACCTCCATACTACGACTTCACACAACTCCATCTATGACTTCACACACCTCCATTATGACATCGCACACCTCTATTCTATGACTTCGCACATCTCCATTCTGACATCACACACCTCTATTCTATGACTTCACAGACCTCGAATCTGTGACTTCACTCACCTGCACTCTATGACTTCACACTCCTCCATTCTATGACTTACCACACCTCCTTTCTTTGACGTCACCCACCTCCAATCTATGACTACCCACCTCCATTCTGACTTCACACACCTCCATTCTGTGACTTCACACACCTCCATTCTTTGACTTCACACACCTTCATTTTTCCTTCAGAAACATCCATTCTATGACTTCACACACCTCCATTCTATGACTTCACAAACCTCCATTCTGTGACTTCACACACCTCCATTCTGAGTTGACACAACTCCATTCGGTGACGTGACACATCTCCATTCTGATATTACACACTCCCATTGTATGACTTCACACACTTCAATTCTATGACTTCACACACCTCCATTCTATGACTTCACAAACCTCCATTCTGAGTTCACACACCTTCATTCTGTGACTTCACACACCTCCATTCTGTGACTTCACACACCTCCATTGTGTGACTTCATACACTTCCATTTTATTACTTCACACACCTCCATTTTATAACTCCACACACCTCCATTCTGTGACTTCACACACCTCCATTCTATGACCTCACACACCCTCATTCTATGAATTCACAGACCTCCATTCTATGACTTCAAACATCCATTTTGACTTCACACACCTCTAATATATGACTTCAAACACCTCAATTCTGTGATTTCACACACCTCCATGCTATGACCTCATACCCTCCATTCTGTGACTCCACACACCTCCATTCTATGACCTCACACACCCTCATTCTATGATTTCACACAACTCCATTCTATGACTTTACACATCCATTTTGACTTCACACACCTCCAAGATATGACTTCAAACACCTCAGTTTTGTGACTTCACATACCTCCATTCTATGACCTCATACCCTCCATTCTGTGACTCCACACACCTCCATTCTATGACTTCACACACTTCCATTCTATGAGTTCACACACCTCCATTCTGTGACATCACACACCTCCATTCTATGACTTCACACACTTCCATTCTATGACTTCACACCCCTCCATTCTATGACATCACACACCTCCATCCTATGACTTCCCACACCTGCATTCTGACTTCACACACCTCCATTCTATGACTTCACACATCTTCTTTCTGTAATTTCCCACACTTCCAATATTTGACTTCACAAACCTCCATTCCATGACTTCACACACCTCCATTCTATGAGTTCACACACCTCCATTCTTTGACTTCACACACCTCCATTTTGACTTCACACACCTACATTCTGTGACTTCACACACCTCCATTTGTGACTTCACACACCACCATTTTGATTTCACACACCACCATTCTGTGACTTCACACACCTCCATTCTTTGACATCACACACCTCCGTTTTGACTTCACACACTTCCATTCTGTGACTTCACACACCTCCATTCTGTGACTTCATACACCGCCATTCGATGACTTCACACACCTACACTCTTTGACTTCACACACAACCATTTTGACTTCACACCTCCATTCTGTGACTTCACACACTTACATTTGTGACTTCTCACACCACCTTTTTGACTTCACACATCTCCATTCTGTGACTTCACACACCTCCATTCTGTGACTTCACACACCTCCATTCTGTGACTTCACACACATCCATTCTGTGATTTCACACACCTCCCTTCCGTGACTTCACCCACCTCCATTCTATGACTTCCTACACATGCATTCTGACTCACACACCTCCATTGTATGACTTCACACATCTTCTTTCTGTAACTTACCACAATTCCAATGTTTGACTTCATAAACCACCATTCCATGACTTTACACACCTCCATTCTATGAGTTCACTCACCTCCATTCTTTGACTTCACACAACTCCATTTTGACTTCACACACCTACATTCTGTGACTTCACATACCTCCATTTGTGACTTCACACACCACCATTTTGATTTCACACACCTCCATTCTGTGACTTCAGAAACCACCATTGTTTGACTTCACACACCTCCATTCTTTGACTTCACACACCTCCATTCCACGACTTCAAACACCTCCATTCTATTAGTTCACAAACATCCATTCTATGAGTTCAACACCAAAATTTTGTCTTCACACACCTCCATTCTATGACTTCACACACCTTCATTCTTAATTCAGAAACATCCATTCTATGACTTCACACACCTCCATTCTATGACTTCGCAAACCTCCATTCTGTGACTTCACACACCTCCATTCGGAGTTCACACACCTCCATTCGGTGACTTCACACACCTCCATTCTGACTTCACACACCTCCAATCTATGACTTCACACACTTCCATTCTGTGACTTCACACACCTCCATTCCGTGACTTCACACACCTCCATTCTGTGACTTCACACACCTCCATTCTATGACTTCACACACCAACATTCTATGACTTAACACACCTCCATTCTATGATTTTACACATCCATTTTGACTTCACACACCTAAAATATATGACTTCATACCCGTCCATTCTGTGACTTCACACACCTCCATTCTATGACTTCACACACCTCCTTTCTGTGACTTCACCCACCTCCATTCTTTGACTTCACACACCTCCATTATCCGACCTCACACCCCTCCAATTTGACTTCATATACCTCCATTCTATCACTTCACAAACCTCCATTCTGTGACTTCACACACCTCCATTCTGTGACTTCACAAACCTTCATTCTATGATTTCTCACACCTCCATTCTATGACTTCACACACCTCAAGTTTATGACGTCACACACCTCTATTTTGACTTCACACACCTCCATTATGTGACTTCACACACATCCCTTCTGTGAATTCACACACCTCCATTCTATGACTTCAATCACCTTCATTCTGTGACTTCACGCACCTCCATTCTATGACTTCACACACTTCCATTCTATGATTTCACATACCTCCATGCTATGACTTCACACACCTACATTCTGTGACTTCACACACCTCCATTCTGAGTTCACACACCTACACTCTGTGACTTCACAAACCTCCATTCTATGATTTCACACACCTCCATTCTATAACTTCACACACCTCCATTTTATGACGTCACACACCTCCATTTTGTCTTCTCACACCTCCATTCTGTGACTTCACACACCTCCATTCTATGACTTCACACACTTCCTTTGTGACGTCACACACCTCCATTCTATGAGTTCACACACCTCCATTCTATGAGTTCACACACCTCCATTCTGACTTCACACACCTCCATTCTATGACTTCACAGACCTCGAATATGTGACTTCACTCACCTCCACTCTAATACTTCACACTCCTCCAATCTATGACTTCCCAAACCTCCACTCTATGACTTCAACCACCTCCATTTTATGACTTCACACACCTCCATTCTGTGACTTCACACACCTCCATTCTATGACCTCACACACCCTCATTCTATGATTTCACACACCTCCATTCTATGACTTCACACATCCATTTTGACTTCACACACCTCCAATATATGACTTCAAACACCTCAATTCTGTGACATCACACACCTCCATTATATGAGTTCATACCTTCCATTCTGTGACTTCACAGACCTCCATTCTATGACTTCACACACTTCCATTCTATGACTTCACACACCTCCATTCTCTGACTTTACACACCTCCATTCTGACTTCACACATCTCCATTCTGTGACGTCACACACCTCCATTCTGTGACTTCCCACACCTCCATTATGTGATTTCACACACCTCCATTCTATGATTTCACACACCTCCATTCTATGACTTCACCCACCTCCATTCTGTGACTTCACACCTCCATTCTGACTTCACAAACCTCCATTCTGTCACTTCACACACCTCCATTATATGACTTCACACACCTCCATTCTATGACTTCACACACCTCCATTCTATGACTTCACACACCTCCATTCTGTGACTTCACACACCTCCGTTCTATGACTTCACACACCTTCTTCTTACTTCACAAACATACATTCTATGACTTCACACACCTCCATTCTATGACTTCACACACCTCCATTCTGTGACTTCACACACCTCAATTCTGACTTCACACAGCTCCATTCTTTGACTTCACACACCTTCATTTTTCCTTCAGAAACATCCATTCTATGACTTCACACACCTCCATTCTATGACTTCACAAACCTCCATTCTATCACTTCACACACCTCCATTCTGAGTTGACACAACTCCATTCGGTGACGTCACACATATCCATTCTGACTTCACACACCTCCATTCTATGACTTCACACACTTCCATTCTATGACTTCACACACCTCCATTCTGTGACTTCACAAACCTCCATTCTGAGTTCACACACCTCCATACTGTGACTTCACACACCTACATTCTGTGACTTCACACACCTCCATTGTGTGACTTCACACACTTCCATTTTATAACTTCACACACCTCCATTTTATAACTTCACACACCTCCATTCTGTGACTTCACACACCTCCATTCTATGACCTCACACACCATCATTATATGATTTCACAGACCTCCATTCTATGACTTCAAACATCCATTTTGACTGCACACACCTCTAATATATGACTTCAAACACCTCAATTCTGTGATTTCACACACCTCCGTTCTATGACTTCACACACTTCCATTGTGACATCACACACCTCCATTCTATGAGTTCACAAACCTCCATTCTATGACTTCACACACCTCCATTCTGACTTCACAAACCTCCATTCTATGACTTCACAGACCTCGAATATATGACTTCCTCACCTCCTCTCTATGACTTCACACTCCTCCATTCTATGACTTCACACACCTCCTTTCTATGACTTCACCCACCTCCATTTTATGACTTCACACACCTCCATTCTGTGACTTCACACACCTCCATTCTATGACCTCACACACCCTCATTCTATGATTTCACACAACTCCATTCTATGACTTTACACATCCATTTTGACTTCACACACTTCCAATATATGACTTCAAACACCTCAATTCTGTGACTTCACATACCTCCATTCTATGACCTCATACCCTCCATTCTGTGACTCCACACACCTCCATTCTATGACTTCACACACTTCCATTCTATGACTTCACACACCTCCGTTCTGTGACTTTACACACCTCCATTGTGAGTTCACACTCCTCCATTCTGTGATGTCACACACCTCCATTCTGTGACTTCACACACCTCCATTCTATGACTTCACACAATTCCATTCTATGACTTCACACACCTCCATTCTGTGACATCACACACCTCCAATCTATGACTTCACACACTTCCATTCTATGACTTCACACACCTCCATTCTATGACTTCACACACCTCCATTCTATGACTTCCCACACCTGCATTCTGACTTCACACACCTCCATTTTATGACTTCACACATCTTCTTTCTGTAACTTCCCACACTTCCAATATTTGACTTTACAAACCTCCATTCCATGACTTCACACACCTCCATTCTATGAGTTCACACACCTCCATTCTTTGACTTCACACACCTCCATTTTGACTTCACACACCTCCATTCTGTGACTTCACACACCTCCGTTCTATGACTTCACACACCTTCTTCTTACTTCACAAACATACATTCTATGACTTCACACACCTCCATTCTATGACTTCACACACCTCCATTCTGTGACTTCACACACCTCAATTCTGACTTCACACAGCTCCATTCTTTGACTTCACACACCTTCATTTTTCCTTCAGAAACATCCATTCTATGACTTCACACACCTCCATTCTATGACTTCACAAACCTCCATTCTATCACTTCACACACCTCCATTCTGAGTTGACACAACTCCATTCGGTGACGTCACACATATCCATTCTGACTTCACACACCTCCATTCTATGACTTCACACACTTCCATTCTATGACTTCACACACCTCCATTCTGTGACTTCACAAACCTCCATTCTGAGTTCACACACCTCCATACTGTGACTTCACACACCTACATTCTGTGACTTCACACACCTCCATTGTGTGACTTCACACACTTCCATTTTATAACTTCACACACCTCCATTTTATAACTTCACACACCTCCATTCTGTGACTTCACACACCTCCATTCTATGACCTCACACACCATCATTATATGATTTCACAGACCTCCATTCTATGACTTCAAACATCCATTTTGACTGCACACACCTCTAATATATGACTTCAAACACCTCAATTCTGTGATTTCACACACCTCCGTTCTATGACTTCACACACTTCCATTGTGACATCACACACCTCCATTCTATGAGTTCACAAACCTCCATTCTATGACTTCACACACCTCCATTCTGACTTCACAAACCTCCATTCTATGACTTCACAGACCTCGAATATATGACTTCCTCACCTCCACTCTATGACTTCACACTCCTCCATTCTATGACTTCACACACCTCCTTTCTATGACTTCACCCACCTCCATTTTATGACTTCACACACCTCCATTCTGTGACTTCACACACCTCCATTCTATGACCTCACACACCCTCATTCTATGATTTCACACAACTCCATTCTATGACTTTACACATCCATTTTGACTTCACACACTTCCAATATATGACTTCAAACACCTCAATTCTGTGACTTCACATACCTCCATTCTATGACCTCATACCCTCCATTCTGTGACTCCACACACCTCCATTCTATGACTTCACACACTTCCATTCTATGACTTCACACACCTCCGTTCTGTGACTTTACACACCTCCATTGTGAGTTCACACTCCTCCATTCTGTGATGTCACACACCTCCATTCTGTGACTTCACACACCTCCATTCTATGACTTCACACAATTCCATTCTATGACTTCACACACCTCCATTCTGTGACATCACACACCTCCAATCTATGACTTCACACACTTCCATTCTATGACTTCACACACCTCCATTCTATGACTTCACACACCTCCATTCTATGACTTCCCACACCTGCATTCTGACTTCACACACCTCCATTTTATGACTTCACACATCTTCTTTCTGTAACTTCCCACACTTCCAATATTTGACTTTACAAACCTCCATTCCATGACTTCACACACCTCCATTCTATGAGTTCACACACCTCCATTCTTTGACTTCACACACCTCCATTTTGACTTCACACACCTGCATTCGGTGACTTCACACACCTCCATTCTGACTTCACACACCTCAATTCTATGACTTCACACACTTCCATTTTGTGACTTCACACACCTCCATTCTGTGACTTCACACACCTCCATTCTGTGACTTCACACACCTCCATTCTGACTTCACACAGCTCCATTCTATGACTTCACACACCTCCATTCTTACTTTACAAACATCCATTCTATAACTTCACACACCTCAATTCTATGACTTCACACACTTCCATTCTATGACTTCACACACCTCCATTCTGTGACTTCACACACCTCCATTCTATGACTTCGCACACTTCCATTGTGACGTCACATACCTCCATTCTATGAGTTCACACACCTCCATTCTGACTTCACACACCTCCATTCTATTACTTCACAGACCTCCATTCTGAATTCACACAGCTCCATTCTGTGACTTCACAAAACTCCATTCTATGGTTTCACACATCTCCATACTACGACTTCACACAACTCCATCTATGAATTCACACAACTCCATTCTGACATCACACACCTCTATTCTATGACTTCGCACACCTCCATTCTGACATCACACACCTCTATTCTATGACTTCATAGACCTCGAATCTGTGACTTCACTCACCTGCACTCTATGACTTCACACTCCTCCATTCTATGACTTACCACACCTCCTTTCATTGAAGTCACCCACCTCCAATCTATGACTACCCACCTCCATTCTGACTTCACACACCTCCATTCTCTGACTTCACACACCTCCATTCTTTGACTTCACACACCTTCATTTTTCCTTCAGAAACATCCATTCTATGGCTTCACACACCTCCATTCTATGACTTCACAAACCTCCATTCTGTGACGTCACACATCTCCATTCTGACTTCACACACCTCCATTCTATGACTTCACACACTTCCATTCTATGACTTCACACACTTCCATTCTATGATTTCACATACCTCCATGCTATGACTTCACACACCTCCATTCTGTGACTTCACACACTTCCTTTGTGACGTCACACACCTCCATTCTATGAGTTCACACACCTCCATTCTATGACTTCACACACCTCCATTCTGACTTCACACACCTCCATTCTATGACTTCACAGACCTCGAATATGTGACTTCACTCACCTCCACTCTAATACTTCACACTCCTCCAATCTATGACTTCCCACACCTCCACTCTATGACTTCACCCACCTCCATTTTATGACTTTACACACCTCCATTCTGTGACTTCACACACCTCCATTCTATGACCTCACACACCCTCATTCTATGATTTCACACACCTCCATTCTATGACTTCACACATCCATTTTGACTTCACACACCTCCAATATATGACTTCAAACACCTCCATTCTGACTTCACACATCTCCATTCTGTGACGTCACACACCTCCATTCTGTGACTTCCCACACCTCCATTATGTCATTTCACACACCTCCATTCTATGATTTCACACACCTCCATTCTATGACTTCACCCACCTCCATTCTGTGACTTCACACCTCCATTCTGACTTCACAAACCTCCATTCTGTCACTTCACACACCTCCATTATATGACTTCACACACCTCCATTCTATGACTTCACACACCTCCATTCTATGACTTCACACACCTCCATTCTGTGACTTCGCACACCTCCGTTCTATGACTTCACACACCTTCTTCTTACTTCACAAACGTACATTCTATGACTTCACACACCTCCATTCTATGACTTCACACACCTCCATTCTGTGACTTCACACACCTCAATTCTGATTTCACACAGCTCCATTCTTTGACTTCACACACCTTCATTTTTCCTTCAGAAACATCCATTCTATGACTTCACACACCTCCATTCTATGACTTCACAAACCTCCATTCTATGACTTCACACACCTCCATTCTGAGTTGACACAACTCCATTCGGTGACGTCACACATATCCATTCTGACTTCACACACCTCCATTCTATGACTTCACACACTTCCATTCTATGACTTCACACACCTCCATTCTGTGACTTCACAAACCTCCATTCTGAGTTCACACACCTCCATACTGTGACTTCACACACCTACATTCTGTGACTTCACACACCTCCATTGTGTGACTTCACACAATTCCATTTTATAACTTCACACACCTCCATTTTATAACTTCACACACCTCCATTCTGTGACTTCACACACCTCCATTCTATGACCTCACACACCATCATTATATGATTTCACAGACCTCCATTCTATGACTTCAAACATCCATTTTGACTGCACACACCTCTAATATATGACTTCAAACACCTCAATTCTGTGATTTCACACACCTCCGTTCTATGACTTCACACACTTCCATTGTGACATCACACACCTCCATTCTATGAGTTCACAAACCTCCATTCTATGACTTCACACACCTCCATTCTGACTTCACAAACCTCCATTCTATGACTTCACAGACCTCGAATATATGACTTTCTCACCTCCACTCTATGACTTCACACTCCTCCATTCTATGACTTCACACACCTCCTTTCTATGACTTCACCCACCTCCATTTTATGACTTCACACACCTCCATTCTGTGACTTCACACACCTCCATTCTATGACCTCACACACCCTCATTCTATGATTTCACACAACTCCATTCTATGACTTTACACATCCATTTTGACTTCACACACTTCCAATATATGACTTCAAACACCTCAATTCTGTGACTTCACATACCTCCATTCTATGACCTCATACCCTCCATTCTGTGACTCCACACACCTCCATTCTATGACTTCACACACTTCCATTCTATGACTTCACACACCTCCGTTCTGTGACTTTACACACCTCCATTGTGAGTTCACACTCCTCCATTCTGTGATGTCACACACCTCCATTCTGTGACTTCACACACTTCCATTCTATGACTTCACACACCTCCATTCTATGACTTCACACACCTCCATTCTATGACTTCCCACACCTGCATTCTGACTTCACACACTTCCATTCTATGACTTCACACACCTCCATTCTATGAGTTCACACACCTCCATTCTTTGACTTCACACACCTCCATTTTGACTTCACACACCTGCATTCGGTGACTTCACACACCTCCATTCTGACTTCACACACCTCAATTCTATGACTTCACACACTTCCATTTTGTGACTTCACACACCTCCATTCTGTGACTTCACACACCTCCATTCTGTGACTTCACACACCTCCATTCTGACTTCACACAGCTCCATTCTCTGACTTCACACACCTCCATTCTTACTTTACAAACATCCATTCTATAACTTCACACACCTCTATTCTATGACTTCACACACTTCCATTGTATGACTTCACACACCTCCATTCTGTGACTTCACACACCTCCATTCTATGAATTCGCACACTTCCATTGTGACGTCACATACCTCCATTCTATGAGTTCACACACCTCCATTCTGACTTCACACACCTCCATTCTATTACTTCACAGACCTCCATTCTGAATTCACACAGCTCCATTCTGTGACTTCACAAAACTCCATTCTATGGTTTCACACATCTCCATACTACGACTTCACACAACTCCATCTATGAATTCACACAACTCCATTCTGACATCACACAACTCTATTCTATGACTTCGCAAACCTCCATTCTGACATCACACACCTCTATTCTATGACTTCAATGACCTCGAATCTGTGACTTCACTCACCTGCACTCTATGACTTCACACTCCTCCATTCTATGACTTACCACACCTCCTTTCATTGAAGTCACCCACCTCCAATCTATGACTACCCACCTCCATTCTGACTTCACACACCTCCATTCTCTGACTTCACACACCTCCATTCTTTGACTTCACACACCTTCATTTTTCCTTCAGAAACATCCATTCTATGGCTTCACACACCTCCATTCTATGACTTCACAAACCTCCATTCTGTGACGTCACACATCTCCATTCTGACTTCACACACCTCCATTCTTTGACTTCACACACTTCCATTCTATGACTTCACACACTTCCATTCTATGATTTCACATACCTCCATGCTATGACTTCACACACCTCCATTCTGTGACTTCACACACCTGCATTCTGAGTTCACACACCTCCATTCTGTGACTTCATAAACCTCCATTCTATGATTTCACACACCTCCATTCTATGACTTCACACACCTCCATTCTGTGACTTCACACACCTCCATTCTAAGTTCACTCACCTCCATTCTGTGACTTCACAAACCTCCATTCTATGATTTCACACACCTCCATTCTATGACTTCACACACCTCCATTTTATGACGTCACACACCTCCATTTTGACTTCTCACACCTCCATTCTGTGACTTCACACACCTCCATTCTATGACTTCACACACTTCCATTGTGGCATCACACACCTCCATTCTATGAGTTCACACACCTCCATTCTATGACTTCACACACCTCCATTCTGACTTCACACTCCTCCATTCTATGACTTCCCACACCTCCTTTCTATGACTTCACCCACCTCCATTTTATGACTTCACCCACCTCCATTTTATGACTTCACACACCTCCATTCTGTGACTTCACACACCTCCATTCTATGACCTCACACACCCTCATTCTATGATTTCACACAACTCCATTCTATGACTTTACACATCCATTTTGACTTCACACACTTCCAATATATGACTTCAAACACCTCAATTCTGTGACTTCACATACCTCCATTCTATGACCTCATACCCTCCATTCTGTGACTCCACACACCTCCATTCTATGACTTCACACACTTCCATTCTATGACTTCACACACCTCCGTTCTGTGACTTTACACACCTCCATTGTGAGTTCACACTCCTCCATTCTGTGATGTCACACACCTCCATTCTGTGACTTCACACACCTCCATTCTATGACTTCACACAATTCCATTCTATGACTTCACACACCTCCATTCTGTGACATCACACACCTCCAATCTATGACTTCACACACTTCCATTCTATGACTTCACACACCTCCATTCTATGACTTCACACACCTCCATTCTATGACTTCCCACACCTGCATTCTGACTTCACACACCTCCATTTTATGACTTCACACATCTTCTTTCTGTAACTTCCCACACTTCCAATATTTGACTTTACAAACCTCCATTCCATGACTTCACACACCTCCATTCTATGAGTTCACACACCTCCATTCTTTGACTTCACACACCTCCATTTTGACTTCACACACCTGCATTCGGTGACTTCACACACCTCCATTCTGACTTCACACACCTCAATTCTATGACTTCACACACTTCCATTTTGTGACTTCACACACCTCCATTCTGTGACTTCACACACCTCCATTCTGTGACTTCACACACCTCCATTCTGACTTCACACAGCTCCATTCTATGACTTCACACACCTCCATTCTTACTTTACAAACATCCATTCTATAACTTCACACACCTCAATTCTATGACTTCACACACTTCCATTCTATGACTTCACACACCTCCATTCTGTGACTTCACACACCTCCATTCTATGACTTCGCACACTTCCATTGTGACGTCACATACCTCCATTCTATGAGTTCACACACCTCCATTCTGACTTCACACACCTCCATTCTATTACTTCACAGACCTCCATTCTGAATTCACACAGCTCCATTCTGTGACTTCACAAAACTCCATTCTATGGTTTCACACATCTCCATACTACGACTTCACACAACTCCATCTATGAATTCACACAACTCCATTCTGACATCACACACCTCTATTCTATGACTTCGCACACCTCCATTCTGACATCACACACCTCTATTCTATGACTTCATAGACCTCGAATCTGTGACTTCACTCACCTGCACTCTATGACTTCACACTCCTCCATTCTATGACTTACCACACCTCCTTTCATTGAAGTCACCCACCTCCAATCTATGACTACCCACCTCCATTCTGACTTCACACACCTCCATTCTCTGACTTCACACACCTCCATTCTTTGACTTCACACACCTTCATTTTTCCTTCAGAAACATCCATTCTATGGCTTCACACACCTCCATTCTATGACTTCACAAACCTCCATTCTGTGACGTCACACATCTCCATTCTGACTTCACACACCTCCATTCTATGACTTCACACACTTCCATTCTATGACTTCACACACTTCCATTCTATGATTTCACATACCTCCATGCTATGACTTCACACACCTCCATTCTGTGACTTCACACACTTCCTTTGTGACGTCACACACCTCCATTCTATGAGTTCACACACCTCCATTCTATGACTTCACACACCTCCATTCTGACTTCACACACCTCCATTCTATGACTTCACAGACCTCGAATATGTGACTTCACTCACCTCCACTCTAATACTTCACACTCCTCCAATCTATGACTTCCCACACCTCCACTCTATGACTTCACCCACCTCCATTTTATGACTTCACACACCTCCATTCTGTGACTTCACACACCTCCATTCTATGACCTCACACACCCTCATTCTATGATTTCACACACCTCCATTCTATGACTTCACACATCCATTTTGACTTCACACACCTCCAATATATGACTTCAAACACCTCAATTCTGTGACTTCACACACCTCCATTATATGAGTTCATACCTTCCATTCTGTGACTTCACAAGCCTCCATTCTATGACTTCACACACTTCCGTTCTATGACTTCACACACCTCCATTCTCTGACTTTACACACCTCCATTCTGACTTCACACATCTCCATTCTGTGACGTCACACACCTCCATTCTGTGACTTCCCACACCTCCATTATGTCATTTCACACACCTCCATTCTATGATTTCACACATCTCCATTCTATGACTTCACCCACCTCCATTCTGTGACTTCACACCTCCATTCTGACTTCACAAACCTCCATTCTGTCACTTCACACACCTCCATTATATGACTTCACACACCTCCATTCTATGACTTCACACACCTCCATTCTATGACTTCACACACCTCCATTCTGTGACTTCGCACACCTCCGTTCTATGACTTCACACACCTTCTTCTTACTTCACAAACGTACATTCTATGACTTCACACACCTCCATTCTATGACTTCACACACCTCCATTCTGTGACTTCACACACCTCAATTCTGATTTCACACAGCTCCATTCTTTGACTTCACACACCTTCATTTTTCCTTCAGAAACATCCATTCTATGACTTCACACACCTCCATTCTATGACTTCACAAACCTCCATTCTATGACTTCACACACCTCCATTCTGAGTTGACACAACTCCATTCGGTGACGTCACACATATCCATTCTGACTTCACACACCTCCATTCTATGACTTCACACACTTCCATTCTATGACTTCACACACCTCCATTCTGTGACTTCACAAACCTCCATTCTGAGTTCACACACCTCCATACTGTGACTTCACACACCTACATTCTGTGACTTCACACACCTCCATTGTGTGACTTCACACACTTCCATTTTATAACTTCACACACCTCCATTTTATAACTTCACACACCTCCATTCTGTGACTTCACACACCTCCATTCTATGACCTCACACACCATCATTATATGATTTCAGAGACCTCCATTCTATGACTTCAAACATCCATTTTGACTGCACACACCTCTAATATATGACTTCAAACACCTCAATTCTGTGATTTCACACACCTCCGTTCTATGACTTCACACACTTCCATTGTGACATCACACACCTCTATTCTATGACTTCACAGACCTCGAATATATGACTTTCTCACCTCCACTCTATGACTTCACACACTTCCATTCTATGACTTCACACACCTCCAATCTGTGACTTCACACACCTCCATTCTATGACTTCGCACACTTCCATTGTGACGTCACATACCTCCATTCTATGAGTTCACACACCTCCATTCTGACTTCACACACCTCCATTCTATTACTTCACAGACCTCCATTCTGAATTCACACAGCTCCATTCTGTGACTTCACAAAACTCCATTGTATGGTTTCACACATCTCCATACTACGACTTCACACAACTCCATCTATGAATTCACACAACTCCATTCTGACATCACACAACTCTATTCTATGACTTCGCACACCTCCATTCTGACATCACACACCTCTATTCTATGACTTCATAGACCTAGAATCTGTGACTTCACTCACCTGCACTCTATGACTTCACACTCCTCCATTCTATGACTTACCACTCCTCCTTTCATTGAAGTCACCCACCTCCAATCTATGACTACCCACCTCCATTCTGACTTCACACACCTCCATTCTCTGACTTCACACACCTCCATTCTTTGACTTCACACACCTTCATTTTTCCTTCAGAAACATCCATTCTATGGCTTCACACACCTCCATTCTATGACTTCACAAACCTCCATTCTGTGACGTCACACATCTCCATTCTGACTTCACACACCTCCATTCTATGACTTCACACACTTCCATTCTATGACTTCACACACTTCCATTCTATGATTTCACATACCTCCATGCTATGACTTCACACACCTCCATTCTGTGACTTCACACACCTGCATTCTGAGTTCACACACCTCCATTCTGTGACTTCATAAACCTCCATTCTATGATTTCACACACCTCCATTCTATGACTTCACACACCTCCATTCTGTGACTTCACACACCTCCATTCTAAGTTCACTCACCTCCATTCTGTGACTTCACAAACCTCCATTCTATGATTTCACACAACTCCATTCTATGACTTCACACACCTCCATTTTATGACGTCACACACCTCCATTTTGACTTCTCACACCTCCATTCTGTGACTTCACACACCTCCATTCTATGACTTCACACACTTCCATTGTGGCATCACACACCTCCATTCTATGAGTTCACACACCTCCATTCTATGACTTCACACACCTCCATTCTGACTTCACACACCTCCATTCTATGACTTCACAGACCTCGAATATGTGACTTCGCTCACCTCCACTCTATGACTTCACACTCCTCCATTCTATGACTTCCCACACCTCCTTTCTATGACTTCACCCACCTCCATTTTAGGACTTCACACACCTCCATTCTATGACCTCACACACACTCAATCTATGATTTCACACACCTCCATTCTATGACTTCACACATCCATTTTGAAATCACACACCTCCAATATATGACTTCAAACACCTCAATTCTTTCATTCACACACCTCCATTCTATGACCTCATACCCTCCATTCTGTGACTCCACACACCTCCATTCTATGACTTCACACACTTCCATTCTATGACTTCACACACCTCCATTTGTGACTTCATACACCACCATTTTGATTTCACACACCTCCATTCTGTGACTTCACACACCTCCATTCTTTGAGTTCACATACCTCCGTTTTGACTTCACACACTTCCATTCTGTGACTTCACACACCTCCATTCTGTGACTTTAAACACCACCATTGTTTGACTTCACACACCTCCATTCTTTGACTTCACACACCTCCATTCCACGACTTCACACACCTCCATTCTATTGTTCACACACATCCATTCTATGAGTTCACACACCACAATTTTGTCTTCACACACCTCCATTCTATGACTTCGCAAACCTCCATTCTGTGACTTCACACACCTCCATTCGGAGTTCACACACCTCCATTCGGTGACTTCACAAACCTCCATTCTGACTTCACACACCTCAATTCTATGACTTCACACACTTCCATTCTGTGACTTCACACACATCCATTCTGTGACTTCACACACCTCCATTCTGTGACTTCACATACCTCCATTCTATGACTTCACACACATCCATTCTATGACTTCACACACCTCCATTCTGTGACTACACACCTCCATTCTGACTTCACACAGCTCCATTCTCTGACTTCACACACCTCCATTCTTACTTTACAAACATCCATTGTATAACTTCACACACCTCCAGTCCATGACTTTACACACCTCCATTCTGTGACTTCACATACCTCCATTCTATGACTTCACACACCTCCATTCAGTAACTTCACACACCTCCATTCTATGACTTCACACACTTCCATTGTGACGTCACACACCTCCATTCTATGAGTTCACACACCTCCATTCTATGACTTCACACACCTCCATTCTGACTTCACACACCTCCATTCTATGACTTCACAGACCTCGAATATGTGACTTCACTCACCTCCACCCTATGACTTCCCAGTCCTCCATTCTATGACTTCCACACCTCCTTTCTATGACTTCACCCACCTCCATTTTATGACTTCACACACCTCCATTCTGTGACTTCACACACCTCCATTCTATGACCTCACACATCCTCATTCTATGATTTCACACACCTCCATTCTATGACTTCACACATCCATTTTGACTTCACACACCTCCATTCTATTACTTCACACACCTCCATTCTGAATTCACACAGCTCCATTCTGTGACTTCACAAAACTCCATTCTATGGTTTCACACACCTCCATACTATGACTTCACACAACTCCATCTATGACTTCACACACCTCCATTCTGACATCACACACCTCTATTCTATGACTTCGCACACCTCCATTCTGACATCACCCCCCTCCATTCTATGACTTCACAGACCTCGAATCTGTGACTTCACTCACCTGCACTCTATGACTTCACACTCCTCCATTCGATGACTTACCACACCTCCTTTCTATGACGTCACCTATCTCTAATCTATGACTACCCACCTCTATTGTGACTTCCCACACCTCCTTTCTCTGACTTCATACACCTCCATTCTATGACTTCACACACCTTCATTTTTCCTTCAGAAACATCCATTCTATGACTTCACACACCTACATTCTATGACTTCACACACCTCCATTCTGTGACTTCACACACCTCCATTCTGAGTTGACACAACTCCATTCGGTGATGTCACACATCTCCATTCTGACTTCACACCCTTCCTTTCTATGACTTCACACACTTCCATTCTATGACTTCACACACCTCCATTCTGTGACTTCACAAACCTCCATTCTGAGTTCACACACCTCCATTCTGTGACTTCACACACCTCCATTCTGTGACTTCACACACCTCCATTGTGTGACTTCACACACTTCCATTCTATGACTTCACACATCTCCATTTTATAACTTCACACACCTCCATTCTGTGACTTCACACACCTCCATTCTATGACTTCACACACCTCCATTCTGACTTCACACACCTCCATTCTATGACTTCACAGACCTCGAATATGTGACTTCACTCACCTCCACTCTATGACTTCACACTCCTGATTCTATGACATCCCACACCTCCTTTCTATGACTTCACACAACTCCATTCTGTGACTTCACACACCTCCATTCTATGACCTCACAAACCCACATTCTATGATTTCACACACCTCCATTCTATGACTTCATACATCCGTTTTGACTTCACACACCTCCAATATATGACTTCAAACACCTCAATTCTGTCACTTCACACACCTCCATTCTATGACCTCATACCCTCCATTCTGTAACTCCAGACACCTCCTTTCTAAGACTTCACACACTTCCATTCTATGACTTCACACACCTCCATTCTGTGACTTTACACACCTCCACTGTGAGTTCACACTCCTCCATTCTGTGATGTCACACATCTCCATTCTGTGACTTCACACACCTCCATTCTATGACTTCACACAATTCCATTCTATGACTTCACCCACCTCCATTCTATGACTTCACACCTCCATTCTGACTTCACACACCTCCATTCTGAGTTTACACACCTCCATTCTATGACTTCACACACCTCCATTCTTTGACGTCACACATTTATTCTATGACTTCACACAACTTCATTCTTACTTTACAAACATCCATTCAATAACTTCACACACCTCCATGTTATGACTTCAAACACCTCCATTCTGTGACTTCACACACCTGCATTCTATGACTTCATACCGTCCATTCTGTGACTTCAAACACCTCCGTTCTATGACTTCACACAATTCCATTCTATGACTTCACACACCTCCATTTTATAACTTCACACACCTCCATTCTATGACTTCACACACCTCCATTCTGAGTTTACACACCTCCATTCTATGACTTCGCACACCTCCATTCTTTGACGTCACACATTTATTCTATGACTTCACACAACTTCATTCTTACTTTACAAACATCCATTCAATAACTTCACACACCTCCATTTTATGACTTCAAACACCTCCATTCTGTGACTTCACACACCTCCATTCTATGACTTCACACACCTCCATTCTGTGACTTCACACACCTCCATTCTATGACTTCACAAACTTCCATTGTGACGTCACTCACCTCCATTCTATGCGTTCACACACCTCCGTTCTGACTTCACACACCTACATTCTATGACTTCACACACCTCCATTCTGTATTCACACAGCTCCATTCTGTGACTTCACAAAACTCCATTCTATGATTTCACACACCTCCATACTATGACTTCACACAACTCCATCTATGACTTCACACTCCTTCATTCTGACATCACACACCTCCATTCTATGACTTCACAGACCTCGAATCTGTGACCTCACTCACCTTCACTCTATGACTTCACACTCCTCCATTCTATGACTTTCCACACCTCCCTTCTATGACTTCACCACCTCTAATCTATGACTACACACCTCCATTCTGACTTCACACACCTTCATTCTGTGAATTCGCACACCTCCATTCTATGTGTTCACACACCTCCATTCTATGACTTCACACACCTTCATTCTTACTTCAGAAACCTCAGTTCTATAACTTCACACAACTCCATTCTATGACTTCACAAACCTCCATTCTGTGACTTCACACACCTCCATTCTGAGTTCACACAACTCCATTCGGTGACTTCACACACCTCCATTCTCTGACTTCACACACCTCCATTCTGTGTTTTCACACCTCCATTCTGTGACTTTACACACCTCCATTCTGTGACTTCACACACCTCCATTCTGTGACTTCACACACTTCCATTCTATGACGTCACACACCTCCATTCTATGACTTCACACACCTCCATTCTGTGACTTCACACACCTCCATTATATGACCTCACACACCAGCATTCTGACTTCACACATCTCCATTATATGACCTCACACACCCTCATTCTATGGTTTCACACACCACCATTCTATGAATTTACACGTCCATTTTGACTTCACACACCTCCAATATATGACTTCAAACACCTCAATTCTGTGACTTCACACGCCTCCATTCTATGAGTTCATACCATCCATTCTGTGACTTCACACACCTCCATTCTATGACTTCACACACTTCCATTCTATGACTTCATACACCTCCATTCTGTGACTTTACATACCTCCATTCTGAGTTCACACACCTCCATTCTGTGACTTCACACACCTCCATTCTGTGATTTCCCACACCTCCATTCTGTTACTTCACACACCTCTATTCTATGACTTCACACACCTCTATTCTGACGTCACACACCTCCATTCTATGACTTCACACACCACCATTCTGACTTCACACACCTCCATTCTATGACTTTGCACACCTCTATTCTGACTTCACACACCTCCATTCTGTGACTTCACACACATCCATTCGATGACTTCACACACCTACATTCTTTGACTTCACACACAATCATTTTGACTTTACACCTCCATTCTGTGACTTCATACACTTACATTTGTGACTTCTCACACCACCTTTTTGACTTCACACACCTCCATTCTGTGATTTCACACACCACCCTTCCGTGACTTCACCCACCTCCATTCTATGACTTCACACACCTCCATTCTATGACATCACACACCTCCATTCTATGACTTCACACACTTCCACTCTATGACTTCACACACCACCATTCTATGACTTCACACACCTCCATTCTATGACTTCCCACACATGCATTCTAACTTCACACACCTCCATCTATGACTTCAAACACCTTCATTCTGACATCACACACCTCCATTCTATGACTTCACAGACCTCGAATCTGTGACTTCACTCACCTGCACTCTATGACTTCACACTCCTCCATTCTATGACTTTCCACACCTCTTTTCTATGACTTCACCACCTCCAATCTATGACTACACACCTCCATTCTGACTACAAACACCTTCATTCTGTGAATTCGCACACCTCCATTCTATGTGTTTACACACCTCCATTCTATGACTTCACACACCTTCATTCTTACTTCAGAAACATCAGTTCTATGACTTCACACAACTTCATTCTATGACTTCACAAACCTCCATTCTGTGACTTCACACACCTCCATTCTGAGTTCACACAACTCCATTCGGTGACTTCACACACCTCCATTCTGTCTTCACACACCTCCATTCTATGACTTCACACACTTCAATTCTATGACTTCACACACCTCCATTCTGTGACTTCACACACCTCCATTCTGTGTTCGCACACTTCCATTCTGTGACTTCACACACCTCCATTCTGTGACTTCACACACCTCCATTCTGTGACTTCACACACTTCCATTCTATGACTTCACACACCTCCATTCTATGACTTCACACACCTCCATTCTGTGACTTCACACACCTCCATTATATGACCTCACACACCCTCATTCTATGGTTTCAACACCTCCATTCTATGAATTCACACATCCATTTTAACTTCACACACCTCCAATATATGACTTCAAACACCTCAATTCTGTGACGTCACACACCTTCATTCTATGAGTTCATACCATCCATTCTGTGACTTCATACACCTCAATTCTGTGACTTTACCTACCTCCATTCTGAGTTCACACACTTCCATTCTGTGAATTCACACAGCTCCATTCTATGACTTCACACACCTCTATTCTGACGTCACACACCTCCATTCTATGACTTCACACACCTCCCTTCTATGACTTCGCACACAACCATTTTGACTTCACACCTCCATTCTGTGACTTCACAGACTTACATTTGTGACTTCTCACACCACCTTTTTGACTTCACACATCTCCATTCTGTGACTTCACACACCTCCATTCTGTGACTTCACACACCTCCATTCTGTGACTTCACACACCTCCATTCTGTGATTTCACACACCTCCCTTCCGTGACTTCACCCACCTCCATTCTATGACTTCACACACCTCCATTCTATGACATCACACACCTCCATTCTATGACTTCACACACCTTCTTTCTTAATTCAGAAACATCCATTCTATGACTTCACACACCTCCATTCTATGACTTTGCAAACCTCCATTATGTGACTTCACACACCTCCATTCGGGGGTTCACACACCTCCATTCGGTGACTTCACACACCTCCATTCTGTGACTTCACACACCTCCATTATCTGACTTCACACCCCTTCAATTTGACTTCACATACCTCCATTCTATGACTTCACAACCTCCATTCTGTGACTTCACACACCTCCATTCTGTGACTTCACAAACCTCCATTCTATGATTTCTCACACCTCAATTCTATGACTTCACACACCTCCATTATGTGACTTCGCACACATCCCTTCTGTGACTTCACACACCTCCATTCTATGACTTCACACACATTCATTCTGTGACTTCACACACCTCCATTTTATGTCTTCACACACTTCCATTCTATGATTTCACATACCTCCATGCTATGACTCCACAAACCTCCATTCTGTGCCTTCACACACCCCCATTCTGAGTTCACACACCTCCACTCTGTGACTTCACAGACCTCGAATATGTGACTTCACTCACCTCCACTCTAATACTTCACACTCCTCCAATCTATGACTTCCCACACCTCCTTTCTATGACTTCACCCACCTCCATTTTATGACTTCACACACCTCCATTCTGTGACTTCACACACCTCAATTCTATGACCTCACACACCCTCATTCTATGATTTCACACACCTCCATTCTATGACTTCACACATCCATTTTGACTTCACACACCTCCAATATATGACTTCAAACACCTCAATTCTGTGACTTCACACACCTCCATTCTATGAGTTCATACCTTCCATTCTGTGACTTCACAGACCTCCATCCTATGACTTCACACACTTCCATTCTATGACTTCACACACTTCCATTCTATGATTTCACATACCTCCATGCTATGACTTCACACACCTCCATTCTGTGACTTCACACACCTCCATTCTGAGTTCACACACCTCCACTCTGTGACTTCACAAACCTCCATTCTGTGACTTTACACACCTCCATTCTGACTTCACACACCTCCATTCTGTGACGTCACACACCTCCATTTTGGCTTCTCACATCTCCATTCTGTGACTTCACACACCTCCATTCTATGACTTCACACACTTCCTTTGTGACGTCACACACCTCCATTCTATGAGTTCACACACCTCCATTCTATGACTTCACACACATCCATTCTGTGACTTCCCACACCTCCATTATGTGACTTCACACACCTCCATTCTATGATTTCACAAACCTCCATTCTATGACTTCACCCACCTCCATTCTATGACTTCACACCTCCATTCTGACTTCACACACCTCCATTCTGTCACTTCACACACCTCCATTATATGACTTCACACACCTCTATTCTATGACTTCACACACCTCCATTCTATGATTTCACACACCTCCATTCTGTGACTTCACACACCTCCATTCTATGACTTCACACACCTTCTTCTTACTTCACAAACATACATTCTATGACTTCACACACCTTCTTCTTACTTCACAAACATACATTCTATGACTTCACACACCTCCATTCTATGACTTCACACACCTCCATTCTGTGACTTCACACACCTCCATTCTGACTTCACACAGCTCCATTCTATGACTTCACACACCTCCATTCTTACATTACACACTTCCATTCTATAACTTCACACACCTCCATTCTATGACTTCACACACCTCCATTCTGTGACTTCACACACCTCCATTCTATGATTTCACACACTTCCATTGTGACGTCACACACCTCCATTCTATGACTTCACACATATCCATTCTGACTTCACACACCTCCATTCTGTTACTTCACACACCTCCATTCTGAATTCACACAGCTCCATTCTGTGACTTCACAAAACTCCATTCTATGGTTTCACACACCTCCATACTACGACTTCACACAACTCCATCTATGACTTCACACACCTCCATTCTGACATCACACACCTCTATTCTATGACTTTGCACACCTCAATTCTGACATCACACACCTCCATTCTATGACTTCACAGACCTCGAATCTGTGACTTCACTCACCTGCACTCTATGACTTCACACTCCTCCATTCTATGATTTACCACACCTCCTTTCTATGACGTAACCCACCTCCAATCTATGACTACCCACCTGATTCTGACTCCACAAACCTCCATTCTCTGACTTCACACACCTCCATTCTATGACTTCACACACCTTCATTTTTCCTTCAGAAACATCCATTATATGACTTCACGCACCTCCATTCTATGACTTCACACACCTCCATTCTATGACCTCACACACCCTCATTCTATGATTTCACAGACCTCCATTCTATGACTTCAAACATCCATTTTGACTTCACACACCTCTAATATATGACTTCAAACAACTCAATTCTGTGATTTCACACACCTCCATTCTATGACTTCACACACTTCCATTCTATGATTTCACATACCTCCATGCTATGACTTCACACACCTTCATTCTGTGACTTCACACACCTCCATTCTGAGTTCACACACCTCCATTCTGTGACTTCACAAACCTCCATTCTATGATTTCACACACCTCCATTCTATGACTTCACACACCTCCATTTTATGACGTCACACACCTCCATTTTGACTTCTCACACCTCCATTCTGTGACTTCACACACCTCCATTCTATGACTTCACACATTTCCATTGTGACATCACACACCTCCAATCTGTGAGTTCACAAACCTCCATTCTATGACTTCACACAACTCCATTCTGACTTCACACACCTCCATTCTGGCTTCACACACCTCCATTCTATGACTTCACAGACCTCGAATATATGACTTCACTCACCTCCACTCTATGACTTCACACTCCTCCATTCTATGACTTCCCACACCTCCTTTCTATGACTTCACCCACCTCCATTTTATGACTTCACACACCTCCATTCTGTGACTTCACACACCTCCATTCTATGACCTCACACACCCTCATTCTATGATTTCACACAACTCCATTCTATGACTTCACACATCCATTTTGTCTTCACACACCTCCAATATATGACATCAAACACCTCAATTCTGTGACTTCACACACCTCCATTCTATGACCTCATACCCTCCATTCTGTGACTCCACACACCTCCATTCTATGACTTCACACAATTCCATTCTATGACTTCACACACCTCTATTCTGTGACTTTACACACTTCCATTTTGAGTTCACACTCCTCCATTCTGTGATGTCACACACCTCCATTATGTGACTTCACAAACCTCCATTCTGAGTTCACACACCTCCATTCTGTGACTTCACACACCTCCATTCTGTGACTTCACACACCTCCATTGTGTGACTTCACACACTTCCATTCTATGACTTCACACACCTCCATTTTATAACTTCACACACCTCCATTCTGTGACTTCACACACCTCCATTCTATGACCTCACACACCCTCATTCTATGATTTCACAGACCTCCATTCTATGACTTCAAACATCCATTTTGACTTCACACACCTCTAATATATGACTTAAACACCTCAATTCTGTGATTTCACACACCTCATTCTGTCACTTCACACACTTCCATTGTGACATCACACACCTCCATTCTGTGAGTTCACACACCTCCATTCTATGACTTCACACACCTCCATTCTGACTTCACACACCTCCATTCTGTGACTTCACAGACCTCGAATATGTGACTTCACTCACCTCCATTCTATGACTTCACACTCCTCCATTCTATGACTTCCCACACCTCCTTTCTATGACTTCACCCACCTCCATTTTATGACTTCACACACCTCCATTCTGTGACTTCAGACACCTCCATTCTATTACCTCACACACCCTCATTCTATGATTTCACACACCTCCATTCTATGACTTCACACATCCATTTTGATTTCACACACCTCCAATATATGAGTTCAAACACCTCAATTCTGTCACTTCACACACCTCCATTCTATGACCTCATACCCTCCATTCTGTGACTCCAGACACCTCCATTCTAAGACTTCACACACTTCCATTCTATGACTTCACCCACCTCCATTCTATGACTTCACGCCTCCATTCTGACTTCACACACCTCCATTCTGAGTTTACCCACCTCCATTCTATGACTTCACACACCTCCATTCTTTTACGTCACACATTTATTCTATGACTTCACACAACTTCATTCTTACTTTACAAACATCCATTAAATAACCTCACACACCTCCATTTTATGACTTCAAACACCTCCATTCTGTGACTTCACACACCTGCATTCTGTGAGTTCATACCGTCCATTCTGTGACTTCAAACACCTCCATTCTATGACTTCACACAATTCCATTGTATGACTTCACACACCTCCATTTTATAACTTCACCCACCTCCATTCTATGACTTCACACACCTCCATTCTGAGTTTACACACCTCCATTCTATGACTTCACACACCTCCATGCTTTGACGTCACACATTTATTCTATGACTTCACACAACTTCATTCTTACTTTACAAACATCCATTCAATAACTTCAAACACCTCCATTTTATGACTTCAAACACCTCCATTCTGTGACTTCACACACCTCCATTCTATGACTTCACACACCTCCATTCTGTGACTTCACACACCTCCATTCTGTGACTTCACACACCTCCATTCTGTATTCACACAGCTCCATTCTGTGACTTCACAAAACTCCATTCTATGATTTCACACACCTCCATACTATGACTTCACACAACTCCATCTATGACTTCACACACCTTCATTCTGACATCACACACCTCCATTCTATGACTACACAGACCTCGAATCTGTGACTTCACTCACCTGCACTCTATGAGTTCACACACCTCCATTCTATGACTTTCCACACCTCCCTTCTATGACTTCACCACCTCCAATCTATGACTACACATCTCCATTCTGACTTCACACACCTTCATTCTGTGAATTCGCACACCTCCATTCTATGTGTTCACACACCTCCATTCTATGACTTCACACACCTTCACTCTTACTTCAGAAACCTCAGTTTTATGACTTCACACAATTCCATTCTATGACTTCACAAACCTCCATTCTGTGACTTCACACACCTCCATTCTGAGTTCACACACCTCCATTCTATGATTTCACACACTTCCATTCTATGACTTCGCACACCTCCATTCTGTGACTTCACACACCTCCATTCTGTGTTCGCACACCTCCATTCTGTGACGTCACACACCTCCATTCTGTGACTTCACACACCTCCATTCTGTGACTTCACACACTTCCATTCTATGACTTCACACACCTCCATTCTATGACTTCACACACCTCCATTCTGTGACTTCACACACCTCCATTATATGACCTCACACACGTCATTCTATGGTTTCACACACCTCCATTCTATGAATTTACACATCCATTTTGACTTCACACACCTCCAATATATGACTTCAAACACCTCAATTCTGTGACTTCACACACCTCCATTTTATGAGTTCATACCATCCATTCTGTGACTTCACACACCTCCATTCTATGACTTCACACACTTCCATTCTATGACTTCATACACCTCCATTTTGTGACTTTACATACCTCCATTCTGAGTTCACACACCTCCATTCTATGACTTCGCACACCTCTATTCTGACTTTACACACCTCCAATCTGTGACTTCACACACCTCCATTCGATGACTTCACACACCTACATTCTTTGACTTCACACACAACCATTTTGATTTCACACCTCCATTCTATGACTTCATACACTTACATTTGTGACTTCTCACACCACATTTTTGGCTTCACACATCTCCATTCTGTGACTTCACAAACCTACAATCTGTGACTTCACACACCTCCATTCTGTGACTTCACACACCTCCATTCTGTGATTTCACACACCTCCCTTCCGTGACTTCACCCACCTCCATTCTATGACTTCACACACCTCCATTCTATGACATCACAGACCTCCATTCTATGACTTCACACACTTCCACTCTATGACTTCACACACCACCATTCTATGACTTCACACACCTCCATTCTATGACTTCCCACACATGCATTCTAACTTCACACACCTCCATCTATGACTTCACACACCTTCATTCTGACATCACACACCTCCATTCTATGACTTCACTCACCTGCACTCTATGACTTCACACTCCTCCATTCTATGACTTTCCACACCTCTTTTCTATGACTTCACCACCTCTAATCTATGACTACACACCTCCATTCTGAGTTCACACACCTTCATTCTGTGAATTCGCACACCTCCATTCTATGTGTTCACAAACCTCCACTCTATGACTTCACACACCTTCATTCTTACTTCAGAAACATCAGTTTCTATGACTTCGCACACCTCCATTCTGTGACTTCACACACCTCCATTCTGTGTTCGCACACCTCCATTCTGTGACGTCACACACCTCCATTCTGTGACTTCACACACCTCCATTCTGTGACTGCACACACTTCCATTCTATGACTTCACACACCTCCATTCTATGACTTCACACACCTCCATTCTGTGACTTCACACACCTCCATTATATGACCTCACACACGTCATTTTATGGTTTCACACACCTCCATTCTGTGAATTTACACATCCATTTTGACTTCACACACCTCCAATATATGACTTCAAACACCTCAATTCTGTGACTTCACACACCTCCATTTTATGAGTTCATACCATCCATTCTGTGATTTCACACACCTCCATTCTATGACTTCACACACTTCCATTCTATGACTTCATACACCTCCATTTTGTGACTTTACATACCTCCATTCTGAGTTCACACACCTCCATTCTATGACTTCACACACTTCCATTCTATGACTTCACACACCTCCACTCTGACTTCACACACCTCCATTCTATGACTTCGCACACCTCTATTCTGACTTCACACACCTCCATTCTGTGACTTCAGACACCTCCATTCGATGACTTCACACACCTACATTCTTTGACTTCACACACAACAATTTTGACTTCACACCTCCATTCTGTGACTTCACACACTAACATTTGTGACTTCTCACACCACCTTTTTGACTTCACATATCTCCATTCTGTGACTTCACACACCTCCATTCTGTGACTTCACACACCTCCATTCTGTGAGTTCAGACACCTCCATTCTGTGATTTAACACATCTCCCTTCCTTGACTTCTCCCACCTCCATTCTATGACTTCACACACCTCCACTCTATGACATCACACACCTCCATTGTATGACTTCACACACTTCCACTCTATGACTTCACACACCACCATTCTATGACTTCACACACCTCCATTCTATGACTTCCTACACATGCATTCTCACTTCACACACCTCCATTGTATGACTTCACACATCCTCTTTCTGTAACTTCCCACACTTCCAATGTTTGACTTCACAAACCACCATTCCATAACTTCACACACCTCCATTCTATGAGTTCACACACCTCCATTCTTTGACTTCACACACCTCCGTTTTGACTTCACACACTTCCATTCTGTGACGTCACACACCTCCATTTTGTGACTTCACGCACCACCATTGTTTGACTTCACACACCTCCATTCTTTGACTTCACACACCTTCATTCTCAATTCAGAAACATCCATTCTATGACTTCACACACCTCCATTCTATTAGTTCACAAACATCCATTCTATGAGTTCAACACCAAAATTTTGTCTTCACACACCTCCATTCTATGAGTTCACACACCTTCATTCTTAATTCAGAAACATCCATTCTATGACTACACACACCTCCATTCAATGACCTGGCCAATCTCCATTATGTGACTTCGCACACCTCCATTCGGAGTTCACACACCTCCATTCGGTGACTTCACACACCTCCATTCTGACTTCACACACCTCCATTCTATGACTTCACACACTTCCATTCTATGACTTCACACACCTCCATTCTGTGACTTCACACACCGCCATTCTGTGACTTCACACACCTCCATTCAATGACTTCACACACCAACATTTTATGATTTAACACACCTCCATTCTATGATTTCACACATCCATTTTGACTTCACACACCTAAAATATATGACTTCATACCCGTCCATTCTGTGACTTCACACACCTCCATTCTATGACTTCACACACCTCCTTTCTGTGACTTCACCCACCTCCATTCTGTGACTTCACACACCTCCATTATCCGACTTCACACCCCTCCAATTTGACTTCACATACCTCCATTCTATGACTTCACAAACCTCCATTCTGTGACTTCACACACCTCCATTCTGTGACTTCACAAACCTCCATTCTATGATTTCTCACACCTCAATTCTATGACTTCACACACCTACATTATGGGACTTCACACACATCCCTTCTGTGACTTCACACACCTCCATTCTATGACTTCACACACCTTCATTCTGTGACTTCACACACCTCCATTCTATGACTTCACACACTTCCATTCTATGATTTCACATACCTCCATGCTATGACTTCACACACCTCCATTCTGTGACTTCACACACCTCCATTCTGAGTTCACACACCTCCACTCTGTGACTTCACAAACCTCCATTCTGTGACTTTACACACCTCCATTCTGACTTCACACACCTCCATTCTGTGACGTACACACCTCCATTTTGGCTTCTCACACCTCCATTCTGGGACTTCACACACCTCCATTCTATGACTTCACACACTTCCTTTGTGACGTCACACACCTCCATTCTATGAGTTCACACACCTCCATTCTATGAAGTCACACACCTACTTCTGACTTCACACACCTCCATTCGATGACTTCACAGACCTCGAATATGTGACTTCACTCACCTCCACTCTAATACTTCACACTCCTCCAATCTATGACCTCCCACACCTCCTTTCTATGACTTCACCCACCTCCATATTATGACTTCACACACCTCCATTCTGTGACTTCACACACCTCCATTCTATGACCTCACACACCCTCATTATATGATTTCACACACCTCCATTCTATGACTTCACACATCCATTTTGACTTCACACACCTCCAATATATGACTTCAAACACCTCAAATCTGTGACTTCACACACCTCAATTCTATGAGTTCATACCTTCCATTCTGTGACTTCCCAGACGTCCATTCTATGACTACACACACTTCCATTCTATGACTTCACACACCTCCATTCTGTGACTTTACCTACCTCCATTCTGAGTTCACACACCTCCATTCTGTGACTTCACACACCTTCATTCTGTGACTTCCCACACCTCCATTCTGTGACTTCACACACCTCCATTCTATGACTTCACACACCTCTATTCTGACGTCACCCACCTCCATTCTATGACTTCACACACCTCCATTCTGACTTCACACACCTCCATTCTATGACATCGCACACCTCTATTCTGACTTCACACACCTCCATTCTGTGACTTCAGACACCTCCATTCGATGACTTCACACACCTACATTCTTTGACTTCACACACAACAATTTTGAATTCACACCTCCATTCTGTGACTTCACACACTTACATTTTTGACTTCTCACACCACATTTTTGACTTCACACATCTCCATTCTGTGACTTCACACACCTCCATTCTGTGACTTCACACACCTCCATTCTGTGAGTTCACACACCTCCATTCTGTGATTTCACACACCTCCCTTCCGTGACTTCACCCACCTCCAATATATGACTTCACACCCCTCCATTCTATGACAGCACACACCTCCATTCTATGACTTCACACACTTCCACTCTATGACTTCACACACCACCATTCTATGACTTCACACACCTCCATTCTATGACTTCCTAAACATGCATTCTGACTTCAGACACCTCCATTGTATGACTTCACACATCTTCTTTCTGTAACTTCCCACACTTCCAATGTTTGACTTCAGAAACCACCATTCCATGACTTCACACACCTCCATTCTATGAGTTCACACACGTCCATTCTTTGACTTCACACACCTCCATTTTGACTTCACACAACTACATTCTGTGACTTCACACACCTCCATTTGTGACTTCACACACCACCATTTTGATTTCACACACCACCATTCTGTGACTTCACACACCTCCATTCTTTGACTTCAAACACCTCCGTTTTGACTTCACACACTTCCATTCTGTGACTTCACACACCTCCATTCTGTGACTTCACACACCACCATTGTTTGACTTCACACACCTCCATTCTTTGACTTCACACACCTTCATTCTTAATTCAGAAACATCCATTCTATGACTTCACACACCTCCATTCTATTCGTTCACAAACATCCATTCTATGAGTTCAACACAAATATTTTGTCTTCACACACCTCCATTCTATGACTTCACACACCTTCATTCTTAATTCAGAAACATCCATTCTATGACTTCACATACCTCCATTCTATGACTTCGCAAACCTCCATTATGTGACTTCACACACCTCCATTCGGAGTTCACACACCTCCATTCGGTGACTTCACACACCTCCATTCTGACTTCACACACATCCATTCTATGACTTCACACACTTCCATTCTATGACTTCACACACCTCCATTCTGTGACTTCACACGCCTGCATTCTGTGCCTTCACACACCTCCATTCTATGACTTCACACACCAACATTCTATGACTTAACACACCTCCATTCTATGATTTCACGCATCCATTTTGACTTCACACACCTAAAATATATGACTTCATACCCGTCCATTCTGTGACTTCACACACCTCCATTCTATGGCTTCACAAACCTCCTTTCTGTGACTTCACCCACCTCCATTCTGTGACTTCACACACCTCCATTATCCGACCTCACACCCCTCCAATTTGACTTCACATACCTCCATTCTATGACTTCACAAACCTCCATTCTGTGACTTCACACACCTCCATTCTGTGACTTCACAAACCTCCATTCTATGATTTCTCACACCTCAATTCTATGACTTCACACACCTCCATTATGTGACTTCGCACACATCCCTTCTGTGACTTCACACACCTCCATTCTATGACTTCACACACCTTCATTCTGTGACTTCACACACCTCCATTCTATGATTTCACACACTTCCATTCTATGATTTCACATACCTCCATGCTCTGACTTCACACACCTCCATTCTGTGACTTCACACACCTCCATTCTGAGTTCACACACCTCCACTCTGATTTCACAAACCTCCATTCTGTGACCTTACACACCTCCATTCTGACTTCACACACCTCCATTCTGTGACGTCACACACCTCCATTTTGGCTTCTCACACCTCCCTTCTGCGACTTCACACACCTCCATTCTATGACTTCACACACTTCCTTTGTGACGTCACACACCTCCATTCTATGAGTTCACACACCTCCATTCTATGACTTCACACACCTCCATTCTGACTTCACACACCTCCATTCTATGACTTCACAGACCTCGAATATGTGACTTCACTCAACTCCACTCTAATACTTCACACTCCTCCAATCTATGAATTCCCACACCTCCTTTCTATGACTTCACCCACCTCCATATTATGACTTCACAAACCTCCATTCTGTGATTTCACACATCTCTATTCTATGACCTCACACACCCTCATTCTATGATTTCACACAACTCCATTCTATGACTTCACACATCCATTTTGACTTCACACACCTCCAATATATGACTTCAAACACCTCAATTCTGTGACTTCACACACCTCCATTCTATGAGTTCATACCTTCCATTCTGTAACTTCACAGACCTCCATTCTATGACTTCACACACTTCCATTCTATGACTTCACACACCTCCATTCTGTGACTGTACACACCTCCATTCTGACTTCAAACACCTCCATTCTGTGACGTCACACACCTCCATTCTGTGACTTCCCACACCTCCATTATGTGACTTCACACACCTCCATTCTATGATTTCACACACCTCCATTCAATGACGTCACCCACCTCCATTCTATGACTTCACACCTCCATTCTGACTTCACACACCTCCATTCTGTCACTTCACACACCTCCATTATATGACTTCACACACCTCCATTCTATGACTTCACACACCTCCATTCTATGACTTCACACACCTCCATTGTGTGACTTCACACTCCTCCATTCTATGACTTCACACACCTTCTTCTTACTTCACAAACATACATTCTATGACTTCACACACCTCCATTCTATGACTTCACACACCTCCATTCTGTGACTTCACACACCTCCATTCTGACTTCACTCAGCTCCATTCTATGACTTCACACACCTCCATTCTTACTTTACAAACATCCATTCTATAACTTCACACACCTCCATTCTATGACTTTACACACCTCCATTCTGTGACTTCACATACCTCCATTCTATGACTTCACACACCTCCATTCTGTGACTTCACACACCTCCATTCTATGACTTCACACACTTCCATTGTGACGTCACACACCTCCATTCTATGAGTTCACACACCTCCATTCTGACTTCACACACATCCATTCTATTACTTCACACACCTCCATTCTGTGACTTCACACACCTCCATACTATGACTTCACACAACTCCATCTATGACGTCACACACCTCCATTCTGACATCACACACCTCTATTCTATGACTTTGCACACCTCCATTCTGACATCACACACCTCCATTCTATGACTTCACAGACCTCGAATCTCTGACTTCACTCACCTGCACTCTATGACTTCACACTCCTCCATTCTATGACTTACCACACCTCCTTTCTATGACGTCTCCCACCTCCAATCTATGACTACCCACCTCCATTCTGACTTCACAAACCTCCATTCTCTGACTTAACACACCTCCATTCTATGACTTCACACACCTTCATTTTTCCTTCAGAAACATTCATTATATGACTTCACGCACCTCCATTCTATGACCTCACACACCCTCATTCTATGATTTCACAGACCTCCATTCTATGACTTCAAACATATATTTTTACTTCATACACCTCTAATATATGACTTCAAACACCTCAATTCTGTGATTTCACACACCTCCTTTCTATGACTTCACACACTTCCATTCTATGATTTCACATACCTCCATGCTATGACTTCACACACCTCCATTCTGTGACTTCACACACCTCCATTCTATGATTTCACAAACCTCCATTCTATGATTTCACACACCTCCATTCTATGACTTCACACACCTCCATTTTATGACGTCACACACCTCCATTTTGACTTCTCACACCTCCATTCTGTGACTTCACACACCTCCATTCTATGACTTCACACACTTCGATTGTGACATCACACACCTCCATTCTGTGAGTTCACCAACCTCCATTCTATGACTTCACACCTCCATTCTGACCTCACACACCCCCATTTTATGATTTCACAGACCTCGAATATATGACTTCACTCACCTCCACTCTATGACTTCACACTCCTCCATTCTATGACTTCCCACACCTCCTTTCTATGACTTCACCCACCTCCATTTTATGACTTCACACACCTCCATTCTGTGATTTCACACACCTCCATTCTATGACCTCACACACCCTCATTCTATGAGTTCACACAACTCCATTCTATGACTTCACACATCCATTTTGACTTCACACACCTCCAATATATGACTTCCCACACCTCCATTCTATGACTTTACACACTTCCATTCTATGACTTAACACACCTCCATTCTGTGACTTTACACACCTCCATTGTGAGTCCACAGTCCTCCATTCTGTGATGTTACACACCTCCATTCTGTGACTTCACACACCTCCATTGTATGACTTCACACAATTCCATTCTATGACTTCACACACCTCCATTCTGTGACATCACACACCTCCATTCTATGACTTCACCCACTTCCATTCTATGACTTCACACACCTCCATTCTATGACTTCACACACCTCCATTCTATGACTTACCACACCTGCATTCTGACTTCTCACACCTCCATTCTATGACTTCACACATCTTCTTTTTGTAACTTCCCACACTTCCAATATTTGACTTCACAAACCTCCATTCCATGACTTCACACACCTCCATTCTGTGAGTTCACACACCTCCATTCTTTGACTTCACACACCACCATTTTGACTTCACACATCTACATTCTGTGACTTCACACACCTCCATTTTTTGAGTTCACACACCTCCGTTTTGACTTCACACACTTCCCTTCTGTGACTTCACACACCTCCATTCCGTGACTTTACACACCACCATTTTTTGACTTCACACACCTCCATTCTTTGACTTCACACACCTCCATTCCACCACTTCACACACCTCCATTCTATTAGTTCACACACATCCATTCTATGAGTTCACACACTACAATTTTGTCTTCACACACCTCCATTCTATGACTTCGCAAACCTCCATTCTGTGACTTCACACACCTCCATTCGGAGTTCACACACCTCCATTCGGTGACTTCACACACCTCCATTCTGACTTCACACACCTCAAATCTATGACTTGACACACTTCCTTTCTGTGACTTCACACACCTCCATTCTGTGACTTCACAAACCTCCATTCTGTGACTTCACACACCTCCATTCTGACTTCACACAGCTCCATTCTATGACTTCACACACCTCCATTATTAGTTTACAAACATCCATTGTATAACTTCACACACCTCCATTCTGTGACTTCACACACCTCCATTCTGTGACTTCACATACCTCCATTCTATGACTTCACACACCTCCATTCTGTGACTTCACAAACTTCCATTCTATGACTTCACACACTTCCATTGTGACGTCACACACCTCCATTCTATGAGTTCACACACCTCTATTCTATGACTTCACACACCTCCATTCTGACTTCACACACCTCCATTCTATGACTTCACAGACCTCGAATATGTGACTTCACTCACCTCCAGTCTATGACTTCACACTCCTCCATTCTATGACTTCCCACACCTCCTTTCTATGACTTCACCCACCTCCATTTTATGACTTCACACACCTCCATTCTGTGACTTCACACACCTCCATTCTATGACCTCACACACCCTCATTCTATGATTTCACACACCTCCATTCTATGACTTCACACATCCATTTTGACTTCACACACCTCCATTCTATTACTTCACACACCTCCATTCTAAATTCACACAGCTTCATTCTGTGACTTCACAAAACTCCATTCTATGGTTTCACACACCTCCATACTATGACTTCACACAACTCCATCTATGACTTCACACACCTCCATTCTGACTTCACACACCTCTATTCTATGACTGCTCACACCTCCATTCTGACATCACACACCTCCATTCTATGACTTCACAGACCTCGAATCTGTGACTTCACTCACCTGCACTCTATGACTTCACACTCCTCCATTCTATCACTTACCACACCTCCTTTCTATGACGTCACCCACCTCCAATCTATGACTACCCACCTCCATTCTGACTTCACACACCTCCATTCTCTGACTTCTTACACCTCCATTCTATGACTTCACACACCTTCATTTTTCCTTCAGAAACATCCATTCTATGACTTCACGCACCTCCATGCTATGACTTCACAAACCTCCATTCTGTGACTTCACACACCTCCATTCTGAGTTGACACAACTCCATTCGGTGACATGACACATCTCCATTCTGACTTCACACACCTCCATTCTACGACTTCACACACTTCCATTCTATGACTTCACACACCTCCATTCTGTGACTTCACAAACCTCCATTCTGAGTTCACACACCTCCATTCTGTGACTTCACAAACCTCCATTCTGTGACTTCACACACCTCCATTGTGTGACTTCACACACTTCCATTCTATGACTTCACACACCTCCATTTTATAATTTCACACACCTCCATTCTGTGACTTCACACACCTCCATTCTATGACCTCACACACCCTCATTCTATGATTTCACAGACCTCCATTCTATGACTTCAAACATCCATTTTGACTTCACACACCTCTAATATATGACTTCAAACACCTCAATTCTGTGATTTCACACACCTCCATTCTATTACTTCACACACTTACATTCTAAGATTTCACATACCTCCATGCTATGACTTCACACACCTCCATTCTGTGACTTCACACACCTCCATTCTGAGTTCACACACCTCCATTCTGTGACTTCACAAACCTCCATTCTATGATTTCACACACCTCCATTCTATGACTTCACACACCTCCATTTTAGGACGTCACACACCTCCATTTTGACGTCTCCAACCTCCATTCTGTGACTTCACGCACCTCCCTTCTATGACCTCACACACTTCCATTGTGACATCACACACCTCCATTCTATGAGTTCACACACCTCCATTCTGTGACTTCACACACCTCCATTCTATGACCTCACACACCCTCATTCTATGATTTCACAGACCTCCATTTTATGACTTCAAACATCCATTTTGACTTCACACACCTCTAATATATGACTTCAAACACCTCAGTTCTGTGATTTCACACACCGCCATTCTATGACTTCACACACTTCCATTCTATGATTTCACATACCTCCATGCTATGACTTCACACACCTCCATTCTGTGACTTCACACACCTCCATTCTGAGTTCACACACCTCCATTCTGTGACTTCACAAACCTCCATTCTATGATTTCACACACCTCCATTCTATGACTTCACACACCTCCATTCTATGACTTCACAGACCTCGAATATGTGACTTCACTCACCTCCACTCTATGACTTCACACTCCTCCATTCTATGACTTCCCACACCTCCTTTCTTTGACTTCACCCACCTCCATTTTATGACTTCACACACCTCCATTCTGTGACTTCACACACCTCCATTCTATGACCTCACACACCCTCATTCTATGATTTCACACACCACCATTCTATGACTTCACACATCCATTTTGACTTCACACACCTCCAATATATGACTTCAAACACCTCAATTCTGTCAGTTCACACACCTCCATTCTATGACCTCATACCCTCCATTCTGTGACTCCACACACGTCCATTCTAAGACTTCACATACTTCCATTCTATGACTTCACACACCTCCATTCTGTGACTTTACACACCTCCATTGTGAGTTCACACTCCTCCATTCTGTGATGTTACACATCTCCATTCTGTGACTTCACACACCTCCATTCTATGACTTCCCACACCTGCATTCTGACTTCACACACCTCGATTCTATGACTTCACACATCTTCTTTCTGTAACTTCCCACACTTCCAATGTTTGACTTCTCAAACCTCCATTCCATGACTTCACACGCCTCCATTCTATGAGTTCACAAACCTCCATTCTTTGACTTCACACACCTCCATTTTGACTTCACACACCTACATTCTGTGACTTCACACACCTCCATTTGTGACTTCACACACCACCATTTTGATTTCACACACCTCCATTCTGTGACTTCCCACACCTCCATTCTTTGAGTTCACACACCTCCGTTTTGACTTCACACACTTCCATTCTGTGACTTCACACACCTCCATTCTGTGACTTCACACACCACCATTGTTTGACTTCACACACCTCCATTCTTTGACTTCACACACCTCCATTCCACGACTTCACACACGTCCATTCTATTATTTGACACACTTCCATTCTATGAGTTCACACACCACAATTTTGTCTTCACACACCTCCATTCTATGACTTCGCAAACCTCCATTTGGTGACTTCACACACCTCCATTCGGCGTTCACACACCTCCATTCGGTGACTTCACACACCTCCATTCTGACTTCACACACCTCAATTCTATAACTTCACACACTTCCATTCTATGACTTCACACACCTCCATTCTGTGACTTCACCCACCACCATTCTGTGACTTCACGCACCTCCATTCTCCGACATCACACCCCTCCAATTTGACTTCACATACCTCCATTCTCTGACTTCACAAACCTCCATTCTGTGACTTCACACAATTCCATTCTATGACTTCACCCACCTCCATTCTATGACTTCACACCTCCATTCTGACTTCACACAACTCCATCTATGACTTTACACACCTCCATTCTGACGTCACACACCTCTATTCTATGACTTCGCACACCTCAATTCTGACATAACACACCTCCATTCTATGGCTTCACAGACCTCGAATCTGTGACTTCAATCAACTGTACTCTATGTCTTCACATTCCTCCATTCTATAACTTCCCACACCTCCTTTCTATGACTTCACCCACCTCCAATCTATGACTACACACCTCCATTCTGACTTCAGACACCTCCATTCTGTGACTTCACACACCTCCATTCTATGACTTCACACACCTTCATTTTTCCTTCAGAAACATCCATTCTATGACCTCACACACCTCCATTGTATGACTTCACAAACCTCCATTCTGTGACTTCACACACCTCCATTCTGAGTTCACACACCCCCATTCTGTGACTTCACACACCTCCATTCTATGACCTCACACACCCTCATTCTATGATTTGACACACCTCCATTCTATGACTTCATATATCCATTTTGACTTCACACACCTCTAATATATGACTTCAAACACCTCAATTCTGTGACTTCACACACCTATATTCTATGACTTCACACACTTCCATTCTATGATTTCACATACCTCCATGCTATGACTTCACACACCTCCATTCTGTGACTTCACACACCTCCATTCTGAGTTCACAGACCTCCATTCTGTGACTTCACAAACCTCCATTCTATGATTTCACACACCTCAATTCTATGACTTCACACACCTCCATTTTATGACGTCACACACCTCCATTCTGACTCCTCACACCTCCATTCTGTGACTTCACACACCTCCATTCTGTGACTTCACACACCTCCATTCTATGACTTCACACACCAACATTCTATGACTTAACACACGTCCATTCTATGATTTCACGCATCCATTTTGACTTCACACACCTAAAATATACGACTTCATACCCGTCCATTCTGTGACTTCACATACCTCCATTCTATGGCTTCACACACCTCCTTTCTGTGACTTCACCCACCTCCATTCTGTGACTTCACACACCTCCATTCTATGATTTCTCACACCTCAATTCTATGACTTCACACACCTCCATTATGTGACTTCACACACATCCCTTCCGTGACTTCACACACCTCCATTCTATGACTTCACACACCTTCATTCTGTGACTTCACACACCTCCATTCTATGACTTCACACACTTCCATTCTTTGATTTCACATACCTCCATGCTCTGATTTCACACACCTCCATTCTGTGACTTCACACACCTCCATTCTGAGTTCACACACCTCCACTCTGTGATTTCACAAACCTCCATTGTGTGACTTTACAAACCTCCATTCTGACTTCACACACCTCCATTCTGTGACGTCACACACCTCCATTTTTGCTTCTCACACCTCCCTTCTGTGACTTTACACACCTCCATTCTATGACTTCACACACTTCCTTTGTGACGTTACACACATCCATTCTATGAGTTCACACACCTCCATTCTATGACTTCACACACCTCCATTCTGACTTCACACACCTCCATTCTATGACTTCAGAGACCTCGAATATGTGACTTCACTCAACTCCACTCTAATACTTCACACTCCTCCAATCTATGACTTCCCACACCTCCTTTCTATGACTTCACCCACCTCCATTTTATGACTTCACACACCTCCATTCTGTGATTTCACACACCTCCATTCTATGACCTGACACACCCTCATTCTATGATTTCACACAACTCCATTCTATGACTTCACACATCCATTTTGACTTCACACACCTCCAATATATGACTTCAAACACCTCAATTCTATGACTTCACACACCTCCATTCTATGAGTTCATACCTTCCATTCTGTGACTTCACAGACCTCCATTCTATGACTTCACACACTTCCATTCTATGACTTCACACACCTGCATTCTGTGACTGTACACACCTCCATTCTGACTTCACACACCTCCATTCTGTGACGTCACACACCTCCATTCTGTGACTTCCCACACCTCAATTATGTGACTTCACACACCTCCATTCTATGATTTCACACACCTCCATTCTATGACGTCACCCACCTCCATTCTATGACTTCACACCTCCATTCTGACTTCACACACCTCCATTCTGTCACTTCACACACCTCCATTATATGACTTCACACACCTCCATTCTATGACTTCACACACCTCCATTCTATGACTTCACACACCTCCATTCTGTGACTTCACACACCTCCATTCTATGACTTCACACACCTCCATTCTATGACTTCACACACCTCCATTCTGTGACTTCACACTCCTCCATTCTATGACTTCACACACCTTCTTCTTACTTCACAAACATACATTCTATGACTTCACACACCTCCATTCTATGACTTCACACACCTCCATCCTGTGACTTCACACACCTCCATTCTGACTTCACACAGCTCCATTCTATGACTTCACACACCTCCATTCTTACTTTACAAACATCCATTCCATAACTTCACACACCTCCATTCTATGACTTTACACACCTCCATTCTGTGACTTCACATACCTGCATTCTATGACTTCACACACCACCATTCTGTGACTTCAAACACCTCCATTCTATGACTTCACACACTTCCATTGTGACGTCACACACCTCCATTCTATGAGTTCACACACCTCCATTCTGACTTCACACACCTCCATTCTATTACTTCACACACCTCCATTCTGAATTCACACAGCTCCATTCTGTGACTTCACAAAGCTCCATTCTATGGTTTCACAAACCTCCATACTATGACTTCACACAACTCCATCTATGACGTCACACACCTCCATTCTGACATCACACACCTCTATTCTATCACTTTGCACACCTCCATTCTGACATCACACACCTCCATTCTATGACTTCACAGACCTCGAATCTGTGACTTCACTCACCTGCACTCTATGACTTCACACTCCTCCATTCTATGACTTACCACACCTCCTTTCTATGACGTCTCCCACCTCCAATCTATGACTACCCACCTCCATTCTGACTTCACAAACCTCCATTCTCTGACTTAGCACACCTCCATTCTATGACCTCACACACCCTCATTCTATGATTTCACAGACCTCCATTCTATGACTTCAAACATCCATTTTTACTTCACACCCCTCTAATATATGACTTCAAACACCTAAATTCTGTGATTTCACACACCTCCTTTCTATGACTTCACACACTTCCATTCTATGATTTCACATACCGCCATGCTATGACTTCACACACCTCCATTCTGTGACTTCACACACCTCCATTCTGTGACTTCACAAACCTCCATTCTATGATTTCACACACCTCCATTCTATGACTTCACACACCTCCATTTTATGACGTCACACACCTCCATTTTCACTTCTCACACCTCCATTCTGTGACTTCACACACCTCCATTCTATGACTTCACACACTTCCATTGTGACATCACACACCTCCATTCTGTGAGTTCACAAACCTCCATTCTATGACTTCACACACCTCCATTCTGACCTCACACACCCCCATTCTATGACTTCACAGACCTCGAATATATGACTTCACTCACCTCCTTTCTATGACTTCACCCACCTCCATTTTATGACTTCACATACCTCCATTCTTTGATTTCACACACCTCCATTCTATGACCTCACACACCCTCATTCTATGATTTCACACAACTCCATTCTATGACTTCACACATCCATTTTGACTTCACACACCTCCAATATATGACTTCCCACACCTCCATTCTATGACTTCACATACTTCCATTCTATGACTTCACACACCTCCGTTCTGTGACTTTACACACCTCCATTGTGAGTTCACAGTCCTCCATTCTGTGATGTTACACACCTTCATTCTGTGACTTCACACACCTCCATTGTATGACTTCCCACACGTCCATTCTATGACTTCACACACCTCCATTCTATGACTTCACACACCTCCATTCTATGACTTACCACACCTGCATTCTGACTTCTCACACCTCCATTCTATGACTTCATACATCTTCTTTTTGTAACTTCCCACACTTCCAATATTTGACTTCACAAACCTCCATTCCATGACTTCACACACCTCCATTCTATGAGTTCACACACCTCCATTCTTTGACTTCACACACCACCATTTTGACTTCACACATCTACATTCTGTGACTTCACACACCTCCATTTGTGACTTCACACACCACCATTTTGATTTCACACACCTCCATTCTGTGACTTCACACACCTAAATTCTTTGAGTTCACAAATCTCCGTTTTGACTTCACACACTTCCATTCTTTGACTTCACACACCTCCATTCCACGACTTCACATACCTCCATTCTATTAGTTCACACACATCCATTCTATGAGTTCACACACCACAATTTTGTCTTCACACACCTGCATTCTATGACTTCGCAAACCTCCATTCTGTGACTTCACACACCTCCAATCGGAGTTCACACACCTGTATTCGTTGACTTCACACACCTCCATTCTGACTTCACACACCTCAATTCTATGACTTCACACACTTCCATTCTGTGACTTCACACACCTCCATTCTGTGACTTCACCCACCACCATTCTGTGACTTCACACACCTCCATTCTGACTTCACACAGCTCCATTCTATGATTTCACACACCTCCATTCTTACTTTACAAACATCCATTCTATAACTTCACACACCTCAATTCTATGACTTCACACACTTCCATTCTATGACTTCACACACCTCCATTCTGTGACTTCACACACCTCCATTCTATGACTTCATACACTTCATTGTGACGTCACACACCTCCATTCTATGAGTTCACACACCTCCATTCTGACTTCACACACATCCATTCTATTACTTCACACACCTCCATTCTGAATTCACACAGCTCCATTCTGTGACTTCACAAAACTCCATTCTATGGTTTCACACACCTCCATACTACGACTTCACACAACTCCATCTATGACTTCACACACCTCCATTCTGACATCACACACCTCTATTCTATGACTTCGCACACCTCCATTCTGACATCACACAGCTCTATTCTTTGACTTCACAGACTTCGAATCTGTGACTTCACTCACCTGCACTCTATGACTTCACACTCCTCCATTCTATGACTTACCACACCTCCTTTCTTTGATGTCACCCATCTCCAGTCTATGACTACCCACCTCCATTCTGACTTCACACACCTCCATTCTCTGACTTCACACACCTCCATTCTGTGACTTCACACACCTCCATTCTATGACTTCACACACTTCCATTGTGACATCACACACCTCCATTCTATGAGTTTACACACCTCCATTCTGTGACTTCACACACCTCCATTCTGACTTCACACACCTCCATTCTATGACTTCACAGACCTCGAATATGTGACTTCACTGCCCTCCACTCTATGACTTCACACACCTCCATTCTTTGACTTCACACACCTCCATTCCACCACTTCACACACCTCCATTCTATTAGTTCACACACATCCATTCTATGAGTTCACACACCACAATTTTGTCTTCACACACCTCCATTCTATGACTTCGCAAACCTCCATTCTGTGACTTCACACACCTCCATTCGGAGTTCACACACCTCCATTCGGTGACTTCACACACCTCCATTCTGACTTCACACACCTCAATTCTATGACTTCACACACTTCCATTCTGTGACTTCACACACCTCCAATCTGTGACTTCACACACCTCCATTCTGTGACTTCACACACCTCCATTCTGACTTCACACAGCTCCATTCTATGACTTCACACACCTCCATTCTTACTTTACAAACATCCATTCTATAACTTCACACCCCTCCATTCTATGACTTTACACACCTCCATTCTGTGACTTCACATACCTCCATTCTATGACTTCACACACCTCCATTCTGTGACTTCACACACCTCCTTTCTGTGACTTCACACACCTCCATTCTGACTTCACACAGCTCCATTCTATGACTTCACACACCTCCATTCTTACTTTACAAACATCCATTGTATAACTTCACACACCTCCATTCTATGACTTCACACACCTCCATTCTGTGACTTCACATACCTCCATTCTATGACTTCACACACCTCCATTCTGTGACTTCACAAACCTCCATTCTATGACTTCACACACTTCCACTGTGACGTCACACACCTCCATTCTATGAGTTCACACACCTCTATTCTATGATTTCACACACCTCCATTCTGACTTCACACACCTCCATTCTATGACTTCACAGACCTCGAATATGTGACTTCACTCACCTCCACTCTATGACTTCACACTCCTCCATTCTATGACTTCCCACACCTCCTTTCTATGACTTCACCCACCTCCATTTTATGACTTCACACACCTCCATTCTGTGACTTCACACACCTCCATTCTAAGACCTCACACACCCTCATTCTATGATTTCACACACCTCCATTCTATGACTTCACACATCCATTTTGACTTCACACACCTCCATTCTATTACTTCACACACCTCCATTCTGAATTCACACAGCTCCATTCTGTGACTTCACAAAACTCCATTCTATGGTTTCACACACCTCCATTCTAAGACTTCACATACTTCCATTCTATGCCTTCACACACCTCCATTCTGTGATTTACACACCGCCATTGTGAGTTCACACTCCTCCATTCTGTGATGTCACACATCTCCATTCTGTGACTTCACACACATCCATTCTATGACTTCCCACACCTGCATTCTGACTTCACACACCTCCATTCTATGACTTCACGCACCTTCTTTCTGTAACTTCCCACACTTCCAATGTTTGACTTCACAAACCTCCATTCCATGACTTCACACACCTCCATTCTATGAGTTCACAAACCTCCATTCTTTGACTTCACACACCTCCATTTTGACTTCACACACCTACATTCTGTGACTCCACACACCTCCATTAGTGACTTCAGACACCACCATTTTGATTTCACACACCTCCATTCTGTGACTTCCCACACCTCCATTCTTTGAGTTCACACACCTCCGTTTTGACTTCACACACTTCCATTCTGTGACTTCACACACCTCCATTCTGTGACTTCACACACCACCTTTGTTTGACTTCACACACCTCCATTCTTTGACTTCACACACCGCCATTCCACGACTTCACACACCTCCATTCTATTAGTTCACACACTTCCATTCTATGAGTTCACACACCAAAATTTTGTCTTCACACACCTCCATTCTATGACTTCGCAAACCTCCATTTGGTGACTTCACACACCTCCATTCGGGGTTCACACACCTCCATTCGGTGACTTCACACACTTCCATTCTGACTTCACACACCTCAATTCTATGACTTCACACACTTCCATTCTATGACTTCACACACCTCCATTCTGTGACTTCACCCACCACCATTCTGTGACTTCACGCACCTCCATTCTCCGACATCACACCCCTCCAATTTGACTTCACATACCTCCATTCTCTGACTTCACAAACCTCCATTCTGTGACTTCACACACCCCCATTCTATGACTTCACCCACCTCCATTCTATGACTTCACACCTCCATTCTGACTTCACACACCTCCATTCTATGACTTCACACACCTCCATTCTGAATTCACACAGTTCAATTCTGCGACTTCACCAAACTCCATTCTATGATTTCACACACCTCCATACTATGACTTCACACAACTCCATCTATGACTTTACACACCTCCATTCTGACTTCACACACCTCTATTCTATGACTTCGCACACCTCAATTCTGACATAACACACCTGCATTCTATGGCTTCACAGACCTCGAATCTGTGACTTCACTCAACTGTACTCTATGTCTTCACACTCCTCCATTCTATAACTTCCCACACCTCCTTTCTATGACTTCACCCACCTCCAATCTATGACTACACACCTCCATTCTGACTTCACACACCTCCATTCTGTGACTTCACACACCTCCATTTATGACTTCACACACCTTCATTTTTCCTTCAGAAACATCCATTCTATGACCTCACACACCTCCATTCTATGACTTCACAAACCTCCATTCTGTGACTTCACACACCTCCATTCTGAGTTCACACACCTCCATTCTGTGACTTCACAAACCTCCATTCTTTGACCTCACACACCCTCATTCTATGATTTCACACACCTCCATTCTATGACTTCACATATCCATTTTGACTTCACACACCTCTAATATATGACTTCAAACACCTCAATTCTGTGACTTCACACACCTATATTCTATGACTTCACACACTTCCATTCTATGAATTCACATACCTCCATGCTATGACTTCACACACCTCCATTCTGTGACTTCACACACCTCCATTCTGAGTTCACACACCTCCATTCTGTGACTTCACAAACCTCCATTCTATGATTTCACACACCTCCATTCTATGACTTCACACACCTCCATTTTATGACGTCACACACCTCCATTTTGACTCCTCACACCTCCATTCTGTGACTTCACACACCTCCATTCTATGACTTCACATACCTCGAATATGTGACTTCACTCACCTCCACTATATGACTTCACACTCCTCCATTCTATGACTTCCCACACCTCCTTTCTATGACTTCACCCACCTCCATTTTATGAGTTCACACACCTCCATTCTGTGACTTCACAAACCTCTATTCTATGACCTCACACACCCTCATTCTATGATTTCACACACCTACATTCTATGACTTCACACATCCATTTTGACTTCACACACCTCCAATATATGACTTCAAACACCTCAATTCTGTGACTTCACACACCTCCAATCTATGACTTCATACCCTCCATTCTGTGACTCCACTCACCTCTATTCTATGACTTCACACACTTCCATTCTATGACTTCAAACACCTCCATTCTGTGAGTTCACACACCTCCATTCTGTGACATAACACACCTCCATTCTGTGACTTCACACAACTCCATTCTATGATTTCACACACCTCCATTCTATGACTTCACCCACCTCAATTCTATGACTTCATACCTCCATATTGACTTCACACACCTCCATTCTGTGACTTCACACACCTCCATTATATGACTTCACACACCTCCATTCTATGACTTCACACACCTCCATTCTGTGACTTCACACACCTCCATTCTGTGCCTTCACACACCTCCATTCTATGACTTCACACACTTCCATTCTATGACTTCACACACCTTCATTCTGACTTCACATACCTCCGCTCTATGACTTCACACACGTCCATTCTATGACTTCACACACTTCCATTTTTTGACTTCACACACCTCCATTCTGTGTTCACACACCTCATTTCTGTGACTTCACACACCTCCATTCTGACTTCACACACCTCCATTCTATGACTTCACACACCTGCATTCTATGACTTCACACACCTCCATTCCTTGACTTCACACACCTAAATTCTGAGTTGACACACCTCCATTCTATGACTTCACACACCTATATTATTACATTACAAACATCCATTCTAAACTTCACACAACTCCATTCTATGACTTTACACACCTATATTCTGTGACTTCACATACCTCCATTCTATGATTTCACACACCTCCATTCTGTGACTTCACACACCTCCATTCTATGACTTCACACACTTCCATTCTGTGACTTCACACAGCTCCATTCTATGAGTTCACACACCTCCATTCTGACTGCACACACCTCCATTCTATAACTTCACACACCTCCATTCTGAATTCACACAGCTCCATTCTGTGACTTCACAAAACTCCAGTCTATGATTTCACACACCTCCATACTATGACTTCACACAACTCCATCTATGACTTCACACACGTCCATTCTGACTTCACACATCTCCATTCTATGATTTCAGAGACCTCGAATCTGTGACTTCACTCACCTGCACTCTATGACTTCATACTCCTCCATTCTATGACTTCCCACACCTTCTTTCTATGACTTCACCCACCTCCAATCTATGACTACCCACCTCCATTCTGACTTCACACACCTCCATTCTGTGACTTCACACACCTCCATTCTATGACTTCACACACCTTCATTTTTACTTCAGAAACATCCATTCTATGACTTCACATACCTCCATTATATGACTTCACAAACCTCCATTCGGTGACTTCACATATCTCCATTCTGACTTCACACACCTCCATTCTATGACTTCACACACTTCCATTGTATGACTTCACACCTCCATTCTGTGACTTCACAAAACTCCATACTGTGTCACACACCTCCATTCTGTGACTTCACACACCTCCATTCTGTGACTTCACACACCTCCATTGTGTGACTTCACACACTTCCATTCTATGACTTCACACACCTCCATTTTATGACTTCACACATCTCCATTCTGTGACTTCACACACCTCCATTCTATGACCTCACACACCATCACTCTACGATTTCACACACCTCCATTCTATGACTTCACACATCCATTTTGAATTCACACACCTCCAATATATGACTTCAAACACCTCAATTCTGTAACTTCACACACCTCCATTCTATGACTTCATACCGTCCATTCTGTGACCTCACACACCTCCATTCTATGACTTCACACACTTCCATTCTATGACTTCACACACCTACATTCTGTGACTTTACACACCTCCATTCTGTGACTTCCCACACCTCCATTCTGTGACTTCACACACCTCCAGTCTATGACTTCACACAATTCCATTCTATGACTTCACCCAACTCCATTCTATGACTTCACACACCTCCATTCTATGACTTCCCACACTTGCATTCTGACTTCACACACCTCCATTCTATGACTTCACACACCTCCATTCTGTGACTTCACACACTTCCATTCTATGACTTCACACACCTCCATTCTATGACTTCCCACACCTGCATTCTGACTTCACACACCTCCATTCTAGGACTTCACACATCTTCTTTCTGTAACTTCCCACACTTCCAATGTTTGACTTCACAAACCTCCATTCCATGACTTCACACACCTCCATTCTATGAGTTCACACACCTCCATTCTTTGACTTCACACACCTCCATTTTGACTTCACACACCTACATTCTGTGACTTCACACACCTCCATTTATGACTTCACACACCACCATTTTTATTTCACACACCTCCATTCTGTGACTACACACACCACCCTTGTTTGACTTCACACACCTCCATTCTTTGACTTCACACACCTACATTCCACGACTTCACACACCTCCATGGTATTAGTTCACACACATCCATTCTATGAGTTCACACACCACAATTTTGTCTTCACACACCTCCATTCTATGACTTCGCAAACCTCCATTCTGTGACTTCACACACCTCCATTCGGAGTTCACCCACCACCATTCGGTGACTTCACACACCTCCATTCTGTGACTTCACACACCTCCATTCTATGACTTCACACACCTCCATTCTATGATTTCACACATCCATTTTGACTTCACACACCTAAAATATATGACTTCATACCCGTCCATTCTGTGACTTCACACACCTCCATTCTATGACTTCACACACCTCCATTCTGTGACTTCACCCACCTCCATTCTGTGACTTCACACACCTCCATTCTCCGACTTCACACACCTCCAATTTGACTTCACATACCTCCATTCTATGACTTCACAAACCTCCATTCGGTGACTTCACATACCTCCATTCTATGACTTAATAAACCTCCATTCTATGACTTCCCACACCTCCTTTCTATGACTTCACCCACCTCCAATCTATGACTACACACCTCCATTCTGACTTCACACACCTCCATTCCGTGACTTCACACACCTCCATTCTATGAATTCACACACCTTAATTTTTCCTTCAGAAACATCCATTCTATGACCTCACACACCTCCATTCTATGACTTCACAAACCTCCATTCTGTGACTTCACACACCTCCATTCTGAGTTCACACAACTCCATTCGGTGACTTCACACATCCCCATTCTGACTTCACACACCTCCATTCTACGACTTCACACACTTCCATTCTATGACTTCACACACCTCCATTCTGTGACTTCACAAACCTCCATTCTGTGTTCACACACCTCCATTCTGTGACTTCACACACCTCCATTCTGTGACTTCACACACCTCCATTCTGTGACTTCACACACTTCCATTCTATGACTTCACACACCTCCATTTTATAACTTCACACACTTCCATTCTGTGACTTCACACACCTCCATTCTATGACCTCACACACCCTCATTCTATGATTTCACACACCTCCATTCTATGACTTCACACATCCATTTTGACTTCACACACCTCTAATATATGACTTCAAACACCTCAATTCTGCGACTTCACACACCTCCATTGTATGACTTCACACACTTACATTCTATGACTGCCCAAACCTCCATTTTATGACGTCACACACCTCCATTTTGACTTCTCACACATCCATTCTGTGACTTCACACACCTCCATTCTATGACTTGACACACTTCCATTGTGACGTCACACACCTCAAGTCTATGAGTTCACACACCTCCATTCTATGACTTCACACACCTCCATTCTGACTTCACACACCTGCATTCTATGACTTCACAGACCTCGAATATGTGACTTCACTCACCTCCACTCTATGACTTCACACTCCTCCATTCTATGACTTCCCACACCTCCTTTCTGTGACTTCACCCACCTCCATTTTATGACTTCACACACTTCCATTCTGTGACTTCACACACCTCCATTCTAAGACCTCACACACCCTCATTCTATGATTTCACACACCTCCATTCTATGAATTCTCACATCCATTTTGACTTCACACACCTCGAATATATGACTACATACACCTCAATTCTGTGACTTCACACACCTCCATTCTATGCCTTTATACCCTCCATTCTGTGACTCCACACACCTCCATGCTATGACTTCACACACTTCCATTTTATGACTTCACACACCTCCATTCTGTGAGTTTACACACCTCCATTCTGACTTCACACAGCTCCATTCTATGATTTCACACACCTCCATTCTTACTTTACAAACATCCATTCTATAACTTCACACACCTCAATTCTATGACTTCACACACTTCCATTCTATGACTTCACACACCTCCATTCTGTGACTTCACACACCTCCATTCTATGACTTCATACACTTCATTGTGACGTCACACACCTCCATTCTATGAGTTCACACACCTCCATTCTGACTTCACACACATCCATTCTATTACTTCACACACCTCCATTCTGAATTCACACAGCTCCATTCTGTGACTTCACAAAACTCCATTCTATGGTTTCACACACCTCCATACTACGACTTCACACAACTCCATCTATGACTTCACACACCTCCATTCTGACATCACACACCTCTATTCTATGACTTCGCACACCTCCATTCTGACATCACACACCTCTATTCTTTGACTTCACAGACTTCGAATCTGTGACTTCACTCACCTGCACTCTATGACTTCACACTCCTCCATTCTATGACTTACCACACCTCCTTTCTTTGATGTCACCCACCTCCAGTCTATGACTACCCACCTCCATTCTGACTTCACACACCTCCATTCTCTGACTTCACACACCTCCATTCTGTGACTTCACACACCTCCATTCTATGACTTCACACACTTCCATTGTGACATCACACACCTCCATTCTATGAGTTTACACACCTCCATTCTGTGACTTCACACACCTCCATTCTGACTTCACACACCTCCATTCTATGACTTCACAGACCTCGAATATGTGACTTCACTGCCCTCCACTCTATGACTTCACACACCTCCATTCTTTGACTTCACACACCTCCATTCCACCACTTCACACACCTCCATTCTATTAGTTCACACACATCCATTCTATGAGTTCACACACCACAATTTTGTCTTCACACACCTCCATTCTATGACTTCGCAAACCTCCATTCTGTGACTTCACACACCTCCATTCGGAGTTCACACACCTCCATTCGGTGACTTCACACACCTCCATTCTGACTTCACACACCTCAATTCTATGACTTCACACACTTCCATTCTGTGACTTCACACACCCCAATCTGTGACTTCACACACCTCCATTCTGTGACTTCACACACCTCCATTCTGACTTCACACAGCTCCATTCTATGACTTCACACACCTCCATTCTTACTTTACAAACATCCATTCTATAACTTCACACCCCTCCATTCTATGACTTTACACACCTCCATTCTGTGACTTCACATACCTCCATTCTATGACTTCACACACCTCCATTCTGTGACTTCACACACCTCCTTTCTGTGACTTCACACACCTCCATTCTGACTTCACACAGCTCCATTCTATGACTTCACACACCTCCATTCTTACTTTACAAACATCCATTGTATAACTTCACACACCTCCATTCTATGACTTCACACACCTCCATTCTGTGACTTCACATATCTCCATTCTATGACTTCACACACCTCCATTCTGTGACTTCACAAACCTCCATTCTATGACTTCACACACTTCCACTGTGACGTCACACACCTCCATTCTATGAGTTCACACACCTCTATTCTATGATTTCACACACCTCCATTCTGACTTCACACACCTCCATTCTATGACTTCACAGACCTCGAATATGTGACTTCACTCACCTCCACTCTATGACTTCACACTCCTCCATTCTATGACTTCCCACACCTCCTTTCTATGACTTCACCCACCTCCATTTTATGACTTCACACACCTCCATTCTGTGACTTCACACACCTCCATTCTAAGACCTCACACACCCTCATTCTATGATTTCACACACCTCCATTCTATGACTTCACACATCCATTTTGACTTCACACACCTCCATTCTATTACTTCACACACCTCCATTCTGAATTCACACAGCTCCATTCTGTGACTTCACAAAACTCCATTCTATGGTTTCACACACCTCCATTCTAAGACTTCACATACTTCCATTCTATGCCTTCACACACCTCCATTCTGTGATTTACACACCGCCATTGTGAGTTCACACTCCTCCATTCTGTGATGTCACACATCTCCATTCTGTGACTTCACACACATCCATTCTATGACTTCCCACACCTGCATTCTGACTTCACACACCTCCATTCTATGACTTCACGCACCTTCTTTCTGTAACTTCCCACACTTCCAATGTTTGACTTCACAAACCTCCATTCCATGACTTCACACACCTCCATTCTATGAGTTCACAAACCTCCATTCTTTGACTTCACACACCTCCATTTTGACTTCACACACCTACATTCTGTGACTTCACACACCTCCATTTGTGACTTCAGACACCACCATTTTGATTTCACACACCTCCATTCTGTGACTTCCCACACCTCCATTCTTTGAGTTCACACACCTCCGTTTTGACTTCACACACTTCCATTCTGTGACTTCACACACCTCCATTCTGTGACTTCACACACCACCTTTGTTTGACTTCACACACCTCCATTCTTTGACTTCACACACCGCCATTCCACGACTTCACACACCTCCATTCTATTAGTTCACACACTTCCATTCTATGACTTCACACACCAAAATTTTGTCTTCACACACCTCCATTCTATGACTTCGCAAACCTCCATTTGGTGACTTCACACACCTCCATTCGGGGTTCACACACCTCCATTCGGTGACTTCACACACTTCCATTCTGACTTCACACACCTCAATTCTATGACTTCACACACTTCCATTCTATGACTTCACACACCTCCATTCTGTGACTTCACCCACCACCATTCTGTGACTTCACGCACCTCCATTCTCCGACATCACACCCCTCCAATTTGACTTCACATACCTCCATTCTCTGACTTCACAAACCTCCATTCTGTGACTTCACACAATTCCATTCTATGACTTCACCCACCTCCATTCTATGACTTCACACCTCCATTCTGACTTCACACACCTCCATTCTATGACTTCACACACCTCCATTCTGAATTCACACAGCTCAATTCTGCGACTTCACCAAACTCCATTCTATGATTTCACACACCTCCATACTATGACTTCACACAACTCCATCTATGACTTTACACACCTCCATTCTGACTTCACACACCTCTATTCTATGACTTCCCACACCTCCTTTCTATGACTTCACCCACCTCCATTTTATGACTTCACACACCTCCATTCTGTGACTTCACACACCTCCATTCTAAGACCTCACACACCCTCATTCTATGATTTCACACACCTCCATTCTATGACTTCACACATCCATTTTGACTTCACACACCTCCATTCTATTACTTCACACACCTCCATTCTGAATTCACACAGCTCCATTCTGTGACTTCACAAAACTCCATTCTATGGTTTCACACACCTCCATTCTAAGACTTCACATACTTCCATTCTATGCCTTCACACACCTCCATTCTGTGATTTACACACCGCCATTGTGAGTTCACACTCCTCCATTCTGTGATGTCACACATCTCCATTCTGTGACTTCACACACATCCATTCTATGACTTCCCACACCTGCATTCTGACTTCACACACCTCCATTCTATGACTTCACGCACCTTCTTTCTGTAACTTCCCACACTTCCAATGTTTGACTTCACAAACCTCCATTCCATGACTTCACACACCTCCATTCTATGAGTTCACAAACCTCCATTCTTTGACTTCACACACCTCCATTTTGACTTCACACACCTACATTCTGTGACTTCACACACCTCCATTTGTGACTTCAGACACCACCATTTTGATTTCACACACCTCCATTCTGTGACTTCCCACACCTCCATTCTTTGAGTTCACACACCTCCGTTTTGACTTCACACACTTCCATTCTGTGACTTCACACACCTCCATTCTGTGACTTCACACACCACCTTTGTTTGACTTCACACACCTCCATTCTTTGACTTCACACACCGCCATTCCACGACTTCACACACCTCCATTCTATTAGTTCACACACTTCCATTCTATGAGTTCACACACCAAAATTTTGTCTTCACACACCTCCATTCTATGACTTCGCAAACCTCCATTTGGTGACTTCACACACCTCCATTCGGGGTTCACACACCTCCATTCGGTGACTTCACACACTTCCATTCTGACTTCACACACCTCAATTCTATGACTTCACACACTTCCATTCTATGACTTCACACACCTCCATTCTGTGACTTCACCCACCACCATTCTGTGACTTCACGCACCTCCATTCTCCGACATCACACCCCTCCAATTTGACTTCACATACCTCCATTCTCTGACTTCACAAACCTCCATTCTGTGACTTCACACAATTCCATTCTATGACTTCACCCACCTCCATTCTATGACTTCACACCTCCATTCTGACTTCACACACCTCCATTCTATGACTTCACACACCTCCATTCTGAATTCACACAGCTCAATTCTGCGACTTCACCAAACTCCATTCTATGATTTCACACACCTCCATACTATGACTTCACACAACTCCATCTATGACTTTACACACCTCCATTCTGACTTCACACACCTCTATTCTATGACTTCGCACACCTCAATTCTGACATAACACACCTGCATTCTATGGCTTCACAGACCTCGAATCTGTGACTTCACTCAACTGTACTCTATGTCTTCACACTCCTCCATTCTATAACTTCCTACACCTCCTTTCTATGACTTCACCCACCTCCAATCTATGACTACACACCTCCATTCTGACTTCACACACCTCCATTCTGTGACTTCACACACCTCCATTGTATGACTTCACACACCTTCATTTTTCCTTCAGAAACATCCATTCTATGACCTCACACACCTCCATTCTATGACTTCACAAACCTCCATTCTGTGACTTCACACACCTCCATTCTGAGTTCACACACCTCCATTCTGTGACTTCACAAACCTCCATTCTATGATTTCACACACCTCCATTCTATGACTTCACACACCTCCATTTTATGACGTCACACACCTCCATTTTGACTCCTCACACCTCCATTCTGTGATTTCACACACCTCCATTCTATGACTTCACATACCTCGAATATGTGACTTCACTCACCTCCACTATATGACTTCACACTCCTCCATTCTATGACTTCCCACACCTCCTTTCTATGACTTCACCCACCTCCATTTTATGAGTTCACACACCTCCATTCTGTGACTTCACACACCTCTATTCTATGACCTCACACACCCTCATTCTATGATTTCACACACCTACATTCTATGACTTCACACATCCATTTTGACTTCACACACCTCCAATGTATGACTTCAAACACCTCAATTCTGTGACTTCACACACCTCCAATCTATGACTTCATACCCTCCATTCTGTGACTCCACTCACCTCTATTCTATGACTTCACACACTTCCATTCTATGACTTCACACACCTCCATTCTGTGAGTTTACACACCTCCATTCTGAGTTCACACACCTCCATTCTGTGACATAACACACCTCCATTCTGTGACTTCACACAACTCCATTCTATGATTTCACACACCTCCATTCTATGACTTCACCCACCTCAATTCTATGACTTCATACCTCCATATTGACTTCACACACCTCCATTCTGTGACTTCACACACCTCCATTATATGACTTCACACACCTCCATTCTATGACTTCACACACCTCCATTCTGTGACTTCACACACCTCCATTCTGTGACTTCACACACCTCCATTCTATGACTTCACACACTTCCATTCTATGACTTCACACACCTTCATTCTGACTTCACATACCTCCGCTCTATGACTTCACACACGTCCATTCTATGACTTCACACACTTCCATTTTTTGACTTCACACACCTCCATTCTGTATTCACACACCTCATTTCTGTGACTTCACACACCTCCATTCTGACTTCACACACCTCCATTCTATGACTTCACACACCTGCATTCTATGACTTCACACACCTCCATTCCTTGACTTCACACACCTAAATTCTGAGTTGACACACCTCCATTCTATGACTTCACACACCTATATTATTACATTACAAACATCCATTCTAAACTTCACACAACTCCATTCTATGACTTTACACACCTATATTCTGTGACTTCACATACCTCCATTCTATGATTTCACACACCTCCATTCTGTGACTTCACACACCTCCATTCTATGACTTCACACACTTCCATTCTGTGACTTCACACAGCTCCATTCTATGAGTTCACACACCTCCATTCTGACTGCACACACCTCCATTCTATAACTTCACACACCTCCATTCTGAATTCACACAGCTCCATTCTGTGACTTCACAAAACTCCAGTCTATGATTTCACACACCTCCATACTATGCCTTCACACAACTCCATCTATGACTTCACACACGTCCATTCTGACTTCACACACCTCCATTCTATGATTTCAGAGACCTCGAATCTGTGACTTCACTCACCTGCACTCTATGACTTCATACTCCTCCATTCTATGACTTCCCACACCTTCTTTCTATGACTTCACCCACCTCCAATCTATGACTACCCACCTCCATTCTGACTTCACACACCTCCATTCTGTGACTTCACACACCTCCATTCTATGACTTCACACACCTTCATTTTTACTTCAGAAACATCCATTCTATGACTTCACATACCTCCATTATATGACTTCACAAACCTCCATTCGGTGACTTCACATATCTCCATTCTGACTTCACACACCTCCATTCTATGACTTCACACACTTCCATTGTATGACTTCACACCTCCATTCTGTGACTTCACAAAACTCCATACTGTGTCACACACCTCCATTCTGTGACTTCACACACCTCCATTCTGTGACTTCACACACCTCCATTGTGTGACTTCACACACTTCCATTCTATGACTTCACACACCTCCATTTTATGACTTCACACATCTCCATTCTGTGACTTCACACACCTCCATTCTATGACCTCACACACCATCACTCTACGATTTCACACACCTCCATTCTATGACTTCACAAATCCATTTTGAATTCACACACCTCCAATGTATGACTTCAAACACCTCAATTCTGTAACTTCACACACCTCCATTCTATGACTTCATACCGTCCATTCTGTGACCTCACACACCTCCATTCTATGACTTCACACACTTCCATTCTATGACTTCACACACCTACATTCTGTGACTTTACACACCTCCATTCTGTGACTTCCCACACCTCCATTCTGTGACTTCACACACCTCCAGTCTATGACTTCACACAATTCCATTCTATGACTTCACCCAACTCCATTCTATGACTTCACACACCTCCATTCTATGACTTCCCACACTTGCATTCTGACTTCACACACCTCCATTCTATGACTTCACACACCTCCATTCTGTGACTTCACACACTTCCATTCTATGACTTCACACACCTCCATTCTATGACTTCCCACACCTGCATTCTGACTTCACACACCTCCATTCTAGGACTTCACACATCTTCTTTCTGTAACTTCCCACACTTCCAATGTTTGACTTCACAAACCTCCATTCCATGACTTCACACACCTCCATTCTATGAGTTCACACACCTCCATTCTTTGACTTCACACACCTCCATTTTGACTTCACACACCTACATTCTGTGACTTCACACACCTCCATTTATGACTTCACACACCACCATTTTTATTTCACACACCTCCATTCTGTGACTTCACACACCTCCATTCCTCGACTTCACACACCTCCGTTTTGACTTCACACACTTCAATTCTGTGACTTCACACACCTCCATTCTGTGACTACACACACCACCCTTGTTTGACTTCACACACCTCCATTCTTTGACTTCACACACCTACATTCCACGACTTCACACACCTCCATGCTATTAGTTCACACACATCCATTCTATGAGTTCACACACCACAATTTTGTCTTCACACACCTCCATTCTATGACTTCGCAAACCTCCATTCTGTGACTTCACACACCTCCATTCGGAGTTCACCCACCACCATTCGGTGACTTCACACACCTCCATTCTGTGACTTCACACACCTCCATTCTATGACTTCACACACCTCCATTCTATGATTTCACACATCCATTTTGACTTCACACACCTAAAATATATGACTTCATACCCGTCCATTCTGTGACTTTACACACCTCCATTCTATGACTTCACACACCTCCATTCTGTGACTTCACCCACCTCCATTCTGTGACTTCAAACACCTCCATTCTCCGACTTCACACCCCTCCAATTTGACTTCACATACCTCCATTCTATGACTTCACAAACCTCCATTCGGTGACTTCACATACCTCCATTCTATGACTTAATAAACCTCCATTCTATGACTTCCCACACCTCCTTTCTATGACTTCACCCACCTCCAATCTATGACTACACACCTCCATTCTGACTTCACACACCTCCATTCCGTGACTTCACACACCTCCATTCCATGAATTCACACACCTTAATTTTTCCTTCAGAAACATCCATTCTATGACCTCACACACCTCCATTCTATGACTTCACAAACCTCCATTCTGTGACTTCACACACCTCCATTCTGAGTTCACACAACTCCATTCGGTGACTTCACACATCCCCATTCTGACTTCACACACCTCCATTCTATGACTTCACACACTTCCATTCTATGACTTCACACACCTCCATTCTGTGACTTCACAAACCTCCATTCTGTGTTCACACACCTCCATTCTGTGACTTCACACACCTCCATTCTGTGACTTCACACACCTCCATTCTGTGACTTCACACACTTCCATTCTATGACTTCACACACCTCCATTTTATAACTTCACACACTTCCATTCTGTGACTTCACACACCTCCATTCTATGACCTCACACACCCTCATTCTATGATTTCACACACCTCCATTCTATGACTTCACACATCCATTTTGACTTCACACACCTCTAATATATGACTTCAAACACCTCAATTCTGCGACTTCACACACCTCCATTGTATGACTTCACACACTTACATTCTATGACTGCCCAAACCTCCATTTTATGACGTCACACACCTCCATTTTGACTTCTCACACATCCATTCTGTGACTTCACACACCTCCATTCTATGACTTGACACACTTCCATTGTGACGTCACACACCTCAAGTCTATGAGTTCACACACCTCCATTCTATGACTTCACACACCTCCATTCTGACTTCACACACCTGCATTCTATGACTTCACAGACCTCGAATATGTGACTTCACTCACCTCCACTCTATGACTTCACACTCCTCCATTCTATGACTTCCCACACCTCCTTTCTGTGACTTCACCCACCTCCATTTTATGACTTCACACACTTCCATTCTGTGACTTCACACACCTCCATTCTAAGACCTCACACACCCTCATTCTATGATTTCACACACCTCCATTCTATGAATTCTCACATCCATTTTGACTTCACACACCTCCAATATATGACTACATACACCTCAATTCTGTGACTTCACACACCTCCATTCTATGCCTTTATACCCTCCATTCTGTGACTCCACACACCTCCATGCTATGACTTCACACACTTCCATTCTATGACTTCACACACCTCCATTCTGTGAGTTTACACCCCTCCATTCTGAGTTCACACACCTCCATTCTGTGACGTCACACACCTCCATTCTGTGACTGCACACACATCCATTCTATGATTTCACACACCTCCATTCTATGACTTCACCCACCTCCATTCTATGACTTCATACCTCCATTCTGATTTCACACACCTCCATTCTGTGACTTCACACACCTCCATTATATGACTTCACACAATTCCATTCTATAACTTCACCCACCTCCACTCTATGACTTCACACACCTCCATTCTATGACTTCCCACACTTGCATTCTGACTTCACACACCTCGATTCTAGGACTTCACACACCTCCATTCTATGACTTCACACACTTCCATTCTATGACTTCACACACCTCCATTATATGACTTCACACACCTCCATTCTATGACTTCCCACACCTGCATTCTGACTTCACACACCTCCATTCTAGGACTTCACACATCTTCTTTCTGTAACTTCCCACACTTCCAATGTTTGACTTCACAAACCTCCATTCCATGACTTCACACACCTCCATTCTATGAGTTCACACACCTCCATTCTTTGACTTTACACAACTCCATTTTGACTTCACACACCTACATTCTGTGACTTCGCACACCTCCATTTGTGACTTCACACACCTCCATTTTTATTTCACACACCTCCAATCTGTGACTTCACACACCTCCATTCTTTGACTTCACACACCTCCGTTTTGACTTCACACACTTCAATTCTGTGACTTCACACACCTCCATTCTGTGACTACACACACCACCCTTGTTTGACTTCACACACCTCCATTCTTTGACTTCACACACCTCCATTCCACGACTTCACACACCTCCATTCTATTAGTACACACACATCCATTCTATGAGTTCACACACCACAATTTTGTCTTCACACACCTCCATTCTATGACTTCGCAAACCTCCATTCTGTGACTTCACACACCTCCATTCGGAGTTCACCCACCACCATTCGGTGACTTCACACACCTCCATTCTGACATCACACACCTCATTTCTATGATTTCACACACTTCCATTCTATGACTTCACACACCTCCATTGTGTGACTTCAAACACCTCCATTCTGTGACTTCACACACCTCCATTCTATGACTTCACACACCTCCATTCTATGATTTCACACATCCATTTTGACTTCACACACCTAAAATATATGACTTCATACCCGTTCATTCTGTGACTTCACACACCTCCATTCTATGACTTCACACACCTCCATTCTGTGACTTCACCCACCTCCATTCTGTGACTTCACACACCTCCATTCTCGGACTTCACACCCCTCCAATTTGACTTCACATACCTCCATTCTATGACTTCACAAACCTCCATTCGGTGACTTCACATACCTCCATTCTATGACTTAATAAACCTCCATTCTATGACTTCCCATACCTCCTTTCTATGACTTCACCCACCTCCAATCTATGACTACACACCTCCATTCTGACTTCACACACCTACATTCCGTGACTTCACACACCTCCATTCTATGACTTCACACACCTTAATTTTTCCTTCAGAAACATCCATTCTATGACCTCACACACCTCCATTCTATGACTTCACAAACCTCCATTCTGTGACTTCACACACCTCCATTCTGAGTTCACACAACTCCATTCGGTGACTTCACACATCCCCATTCTGACTTCACACAACTCCATTCTATGACTTCACACACTTCCATTCTATGACTTCACACACCTCAATTCTGTGACTTCACAAACCTCCATTCTGTGTTCACACACCTCCATTCTCTGACTTCACACACGTCCATTCTGTGACTTCACACACCTCCATTCTGTGACTTCACACACTTCCATTCTATGACTTCACACACCTCCATTTTATAACTTCACACACTTCCATTCTGTGACTTCACACACCTCCATTCTATGACCTCACACACCCTCATTCTATGATTTCACACACCTCCATTCTATGACTTCACACATCCATTTTGACTTCACACACCTCTAATATATGACTTCAAACACCTGAATTCTGCGACTTCACACACCTCCATTGTATGAGTTCACACACTTACATTCTATGACTGCCCAAACCTCCATTTTATGACGTCACACACCTCCATTTTGACTTCTCACACATCCTTTCTGTGACTTCACACACCTCCATTCTATGACCTCACACACCCTCATTCTATGATTTCACACACCTCCATTCTATGACTTCACACATCCATTTTGACTTCACACACCTCTAATATATGACTTCAAACACCTCAATTCTGCGACTTCACACACCTCCATTGTATGACTTCACACACTTACATTCTATGACTGCCCAAACCTCCATTTTATGACGTCACACACCTCCATTTTGACTTCTCACACATCCATTCTGTGACTTCACACACCTCCATTCTATGACTTGACACACTTCCATTGTGACGTCACACACCTCAATTCTATGAGTTCACACACCTCCATTCTATGACTTCACACACCTCCATTCTGACTTCACTCACCTCCATTCTATGACTTCACAGACCTCGAATATGTGACTTCACTCACCTCCACTCTACGACTTCACACTCCTCCATTCTATGACTTCCCACACCTCCTTTCTATGACTTCACCCACCTCCATTTTATGACTTCACACACCTCCATTCTGTGACTTCACACACCTCCATTCTATGACCTCACACACCCTCATTCTATGATTTTACACACCTCCATTCTATGACTTCACACATCCATTTTGACTTCACACACCTCCAATATATGACTTCAAACACCTCAATTCTGTGAGTTCACACACCTCCATTCTATGCCTTCATACCCTCCATTCTGTGACTCCACACACCTCCATGCTATGACTTCACACACTTCCATTCTATGACTTCACACACCTCCATTCTATGACTTCACACACCTGCATTCTGTGACGTCACACACCTCCATTCTGTGACTTCACCCAACTCCATTCTATGACTTCATACCTCCATTCTGATTTCACACACCTCCATTCTGTGACTTCACACACCTCCATTATATGACTTCACACACCTCCATTCTATGACTTCACAAACCTCCATTCTATGACTTCACACACCTCCATTCTGTGACTTCACACACCTCCATTCTGTGACTTCACACACTTTCATTCTTACTTCACAAACATACATTCTATGACTCCACACACCTCCATTATATGACTTCCCACACCTACATTCTTTGACTTCACACACCTCCATTCTGTGTTCACACACCTCAAGTCTGTGACGTCACACTCCTCCATTCTGAATTCACACACCTCCATTCTATGACTTCACACACCTGCATTCTATGACTTCACACACGTCCATTCTTTGACTTCACACACCTAAATTCTGAGTTGACACACCTCCATTCTGTGACTTCACACACCACCATTCTGACTTTACCCAGCTCCATTCTATGACTTTGCACAGCTCCATTCTTTGACGTCACACACCTCCATTCTATGATTTCACACACCTCCATTCTGTGACTTCACACACCTCCATTCTATGACTTCACACACTTCCATTCTGTGACTTCACACACCTCCATTCTATGAGTTCACACACCTCCATTCTGACTTCACACACCTCCATTCTATGACTTCACACACCTCCATTCTGAATTCACACAGCTCCATTCTGTGACTTCACAAAACTCCATTCTATGATTTCACACACCTCCATACTATGACTTCACACAACTTCATCTATGACTTCACACACCTCCATTCTGACATCACACAACTCCATTCTATGACTTCACAGACCTCGAATCTGTGACTTCACTCACCTGCACTCTATGACTTCATACTCCTCCATTATATGACTTCCTACACCTTCTTTCTATGACTTCACCCACCTCCAATCTACGACTACTCACCTCCATTCTGACTTCACACACCTCCATTCTGTGACTTCACACACCTCCATTCTATGACTTAACACACCTTCATTTTTACTTCAGAAACATCCATTCTATGACTTCACACACCTCCATTCTATGACTTCACAAACCTCCATTCGGTGACTTCACACATCTCCATTCTGACTTCACACACCTCCATTCTATGACTTCCCACACCTCCATTCTATGACTTCACACACCTCCATTCTATGACTTCACACACCTCCATTCTTTGACTTCATACACCTAAATTCTGAGTTGACACACCTCCATTATGTGACTTCACACACCTCCATTCTGACTTCACACAGCTCCATTCTATGACTTCACACATCTCCATTCCTTGACGTCACACACGTCCATTCTATGACTTCACAGACCTCGAATATGTGACTTCACTCACCTCCACTCTATGACTTCACACTCATCCATTCTATGAATTCCCACACCTCCTTTCTATGACTTCACCCACCTCCATTTTATGAGTTCACACACCTCCATTCTGTGACTTCACACACCTATATTGTATGACCTCACACACCCTCATTCTATGATTTCACAAACCTCCATTCTATGACTTCACACATCCATTTTTACTTCACACACCTCCAATATATGACTTCAAACACCTCAATTCTGTGACTTCACACACCTCCATTCTATGCCTTCATACCCTCCATTCTGTGACTCCACACACCTCCATGCTATGACTTCACACACTTCCATTCTATGACTTCACACACCTCCATTCTGTGAGTTTACACACCTCCATTCTGAGTTCACACACCTCCATTCTGTGACGTCACACACCTCCATTCTATGACTTCACACACATCCATTCTATGATTTCACACACCTCCATTCTATGACTTCACCCACCTCCATTCTATGACTTCATACCTCCATTCTGATTTCACACACCTCCATTCTGTGACTTCACACACCTCCATTATATGACTTCACACACCTCCATTCTATGACTTCACACACCTCCATTCTATGACTTCACACACCTCCATTCTGTGACTTCACACACCTCCATTCTGTGACTTCACACACCTTCATTCTTACTTCACAAACATACATTCTATGACTCCACACACCTCCATTCTGTGTTCACACACCTCAATTCTGTGACGTCACACACCTCCATTCTGACTTCACACACCTACATTCTATGACTTCACACACCTGCATTCTATGACTTCACACACGTCCATTTTTGACTTCACACACCTAAATTCTGAGTTGACACACCTCCATTCTGTGACTTCACACACCTCCATTCTGACTTCACACAGCTCTATTCTATGACTTTGAACACCTACATTCTTTGACGTCACACACCTCCATTCTATGAGTTCACACACCTACATTCTGTGACTTCACACACCTCCATTCTATGACTTCACACACTTTCATTCTGTGACTTCACACACCTCCATTCTATGAGTTCACACACCTCCATTCTGACTTCACACACCTCCATTCTATGATTTCACACACCTCCATACTATGACTTCACACAACTTCATCTATGACTTCACACACCTCCATTCTGACTTTACACACCTCTATTGTATGACCTCGCACACCTCCATTCTGACATCACAAACCTCCTTTCTATGACTTCACACACCTCCATTCTATGACTTCACACACCTCCATTCTTTGACTTCATACACCTAAATTCTGAGTTGACACACCTCCATTATATGACTTCACACACCTCCATTCTGACTTCACACAGCTCCATTCTATGACTTCACACATCTCCATTCTTTGACGTCACACACCTACATTCTATGACTTCACACACCTTCATTCTTTCTTTACAAACATCCATTCTATAACTTCACACACCTCAATTCTATGACTTTACACACCTCCATTCTGTCACTTCACATACCTCCATACTATGACTTCACACACTTCCAATGTGACGTCACACACCTCCATTCTATGAGTTCACACATCTCCATTCTGACTTCACACACCTCCATTCTATGACTTCACACATCTCCATTCTGAATTCACACAGCTCCATTCTGTGACTTCACAAAACTCCATTCTATGATTTCACACACCTCCATACTATGACTTCACACAACTCCATCTATGACTTCACACACCTCCATTCTGACTTCACACACCTCCATTCTATGACTTCGCACACCTCCATTCTGACTTCACACACCTCCATTCTGTGACTTCACACACTTCCATTCTGTGACTACACACACCTCCATTGTATGACTTCACACACCTTCATTCTTACTTCACAAACATACATTCTATGGCTTCGCACACCTCCATTCTATGACTTCACACACCTCCATTCTTTGCCTTCACACACCTCCATTCTTTTACCTCACACACCTAAATTCTGAGTTGGCACACCTTCATTCTCTGACTTCACACACCTCCATTCTGACTTCACACAGCACCATTCTATGACTTCACACACCTTCATTCTTACTTTACAAACATCCATTCTATAACTTCACACACCTCCATTCCATGACTTTACACACCTTCATTCTGTGACTTCACATACCTCCATTATATGATTCACAAACCTCCATTCTGTGACTTCACACACCTCCATTCTATGACCTCACACACTTCCATTGTTACGTCACACACCTCCATTCTATGAGTTCACACACCTCCATTCTGACTTCACACACCTCCATTCTATGACTTCACACACCTCCATTCTAACTTCACACACCTCCATTCTCTGGTTTCACACACCTCCATTAAATGACTTCACACACCTACATTCTTTGACTTCACACACCTCCAATCTGACATCACACACCTCCATTCTATGATTTCACAGACCTCGAATCTCTGACTACTCACCTCCATTCTGACTTCACACACCTCCATTCTGTGACTTCACACAACTCCATTCTATAACTTCACACACCTCCATTCTATGACTTCACAACCTCCATTCTATGACTTCACACACCTCTATTCTTTGACTTCACACACCTAAATTCTGAGTTGACACACCTCCATTCTGTGACTTCACACACCTCCATTCTGACTTCACACAGCTCTATTCTATGACTTCACAAACCTAATTTCTTTGACATCACACACCTCCATTCTATGACTTCTCACACCTTCATTCTTACTTTACAAACATCCATTGTATATCTTCACGCACCTGTATTCTGTGATTTCACACACCTCCATTCTGTGACTTCACACACCTCCATTCTGACTTCACACACTTCCATTCTATGACTTCACACACCTTCATTCTATGATTTCACACACCTCCATTCTGTGACTTCACAAACCTCCATTCTATGACCTCACACACTCTCATTCTATGATTTCACACACCTCCATTCTATGACCTCACACATCCATTTTGACTTCACACACCTCCAATATATGACTTCAAACATATCAATTCTGTGATTCACACACCTCCATTCTATGACTTCAAACCGTCCATTCTGTGACTTCACACAACTCCATTGTATGACTTCCAACCGTCCATTCTGTGACTTTACACACCTCCATTCTCACTCACACAACTCCATTCTGTGACTTGACAAAACTCCATTCTATGATTTCACATATCTCCATACTATGACTTCACACACCTCCATCTATGACTTCACACACCTCCATTCTGAGTTCACACACCTCCATCTGTGACTTCACACACCTCCATTCTGAGTTCCCACACCTCCATTCTGTGACTTCACACACCTCCATTCTGACTTCACACACCTCCATTGTATGACTTCACACACCTCCATTCTGTGACTTCACACACCTCCATACTATGACTTCACACACTTCCATTGTGACGTCACACACATCCATTCTATGAGTTCACACACCTCCATTCTATGACTTCACACACCTCCATTCTGACTTCACACACCTCTATTCTATGACTTCGAACACCTACATTCTGACTTCACACACCTCCATTCTATGACTTCACAGACCTCGAATATGTGACTTCACTCACCTCCACTCTATGACTTCTCACTTCTCCATTCTATGATTTCACACACCTCCATTCTGTGACTTCACACACCTCCATTCTATGACTTCACACCTCCATTCTGACTTCACTCACCTCCATTCTATGACTTCACACACCTCCATTCTGACTTCACACACCTCCATTCTGTGACTTCACACACCTCCATTCTATGATTTCACACACCTCCATTCTGTGACTTCACACACCTCCATCCTATTACTTCGCACACCTCCATTCTGTGACTTCACACACCTCCATTCTGAGTTCACACATCTCCATTCTGTGACTTCGAACACCTCCATTCTGTGACTTCACACACCTCCAATCTGTGACTTCACACACTTCCATTCTATGACTTCACACACCTCCATTCTATGACTTCACACAACTCCATTCTGTGACTTCACACACCTCCATTCTATGACCTCACACACCCTCATTCTATGATTTCACACACCTCCATTCTATGACTTCACACATCCATTTTGATTTCACACACCTCCAATATATGACTTCAAACACCTCAATTCTGTGACTTCACACACCTCCATTCTATGACTTCATACCGTCCATTCTTTGACTTCACACACCTCCATTCTGAGTTCACACAACTTCATTCGGTGACTTCACACACCTCCATTCTGACTTCACACACCTCCATTCTATGACTTCACACACTTCCATTCTATGACTTCACAAACCTCCATTCTGGGACTTCACACACCTCCATTCTGAGTTCACACAGCTTCATTCTGTGACTTCTCACACCTCGAATCTGTGACTTCACACACCTCCAATCTGTGACTTTACAGGTTCCATTCTATGAGTTCACACACCTCCATTCTATGACTTCACACATCCATTTTGATTTCACACACCTCCAATATATGACTTCAAACACCTCAATCCTGTGAGTTCACACACCTCCATTCTATGACTTCATACCTTCGTTCTGTGTCTTCACACACCTCCAATCTATGACTTCACACACTTCCATTCTATGACTTCACACACCTCCATTCTGTGACTTTACACACCTCCATTCTGGGTTCACACACCTCTATTCTCTGACTTCACACTCCTGCAATCTGTGACTTCCCACACCTCCATTCTGTGACTTCACACACCTTGATTCTATGACTTCACACACCTTCATTCTTACTTCACAAACACCCATTCTATGACTTCACACACCTCCATTCTATGACTTCACACACCTCCATTCTGTGACTTCACTCACCTCCATTCTATGACTTCACACACCTCCATTGTGACTACACACACCTCCATTCTATGAGTTCCCAACCTCCATTCTGACTTCACACACCTCCATTCTATGACTTCACACACCTCCATTCTGAATTCACACAGCTCAATTATGTGACTTCACAAAATTCCATTCTGACTTCACACACCTCCATTGTATGTATTCACACACCTCCATTCTATGACTTCACACACCTCCATTCTGACTTCACAAACCTCTATTCTATGAATTTGCACACCTCCATTCTGACATCACACACCTCCAATCTATGACTTCACAGACCTCGATTCTGTGACTTCACTCACCTCCACTCTATGACTTCACACTCCTTCATTCTTACTTCAGAAACATCCATTCTATGACCTCACACACCTCCATCTATGACTTCACACACCTCCATTCTGTGACTTCACACACCTCCATACTGAGTTCACAAAACTCCATTCTGTGACTTAACACACCTCCATTCTGATTTCACACACGTCCATTCTATGACTTCACACACTTCCATTCTATGACTTCACACACCTAATTTCTATGACTTCACACACCTCCATTCTATGACTTCACACACCTAATTTCTATGACTTCACCCACCTTCCATTCTATGACTTCACACCTCCATTCTGACTTCACATACCTCCATTCTGTGACTTCACACACCTCCATTCTATGACTTCACAAACTTCCATTGTGACGTCACACACCTCCATTCTATGAGTTCACACACCTCCATTCTATGAATTCACACACCTCCTTTCTGAGTTGACACACCTCCATTCTATGACTTCACACACCTACAATCTGAATTCACACACCTCAATTCTATGACTTCACCCACCTCCATTCTATGACTTCACACACCTCCATTCTCCGACTTCACACCCCTCTAATTTGATTTCTCATACCTCCATTCTATGACTTCACAAACCACCCTTCGGTGACTTCACAATACTCCATTCTATGACTTCACACATCTACATTCTATGACTTCACACACCTCAATTCTGACTCACACAACTCCACTCTGTGACTTCACAAAACTCCATTCTATCATTTCACTTATCTCCATAGTATGACTTCACACACCTCCATCTATGACTTCACACACCTCCATTCTGAGTTCACACACCTCCATTCTGTGACTTCACACACCTCCATTCTGACTTCACACACCTCCATTGTGTGACTTCACACACCACCATTCAGTGACTTCACACACCTCCATTCTATGACCTCACAAACTTCCATTGTGACGTCACACACCTCCATTCTATGAGTTCACACACCTCCATTCTATGACTTCACAAACCTCCATTCTGACTTCACACACCTCTATTCTATGACTCACAAACCTCCATTCTATGACTTCACAGACCTCGAATCTTTGACTTCACTCACCTCCACTCTATGACTTCACACTCCTCCATTCTATGACTTCCCACACCTAATTTCTGTGACTTCACCCACCTCCATTCTATGACTTCACACCTCCATTCTGACTACACACACCTCCATTCTATGACTTCACACACCTCCATTCTGACTTACACACCTCCATTCTGTGACTTCACACACCTCATTCTGTGATTTCACACACCTCCATTCTGTGACTTCAGACACCTCCATTCTATGACTTCACACACCTCCATTCTATGCCTTCACACACCTCCATTCTATGACTTCATACACCTCCATTCTATGACTTCACACACCTACATTGTGACTTCACACACCTCCATTCTATGAGTTCACACACCTGCATTGTGACTTCACACACCTCCATTCTATGACTTCACACACCTCCATTCTGACCTCACACACCTCCATTCTGACTTCACACACCTACATTCTGTGACTTCACACACCTCCATTCTATGATTTCACACACCTCCATTCTATGACTTCACTCACCTCCATTCTATGACTTCACACACCTCCTTTCTGAGTTGGCACACCTCCATTCTATGACTTCACACACCTCCAATCTGAATTCACACACCTCCATTCTATGACTTCACCCACCTCCATTCTATGACTTCACACACCTCCATTCTCCTAATTCACATTCCTCTAATTTGATTTCTCATACCTCCATTCTATGACTTCACAAACCTCCCTTCGGTGACTTCACAATACTCCATTCTATGACTTCACACATCTACATTCTATGACTTCACACACCTCAATTCTGACTCACACAACTCCATTCTGTGACTTCACAAAACTCCATTCTATGATTTCACATATCTGCATAATATGACTTCACACACCTCCATCTATGACTTCACACACCTCCATTCTGAGTTCACACACCTCCATTCTGTGACTTCACACACCTCCATTCTGACTTCACACACCTCCATTGTATGACTTCCCACACCTAAGTTCTATGACTTCACCCACCTCCATTCTATGACTTCACACACCTCCATTCTGACTTCACACACCTCCATTCTATGACTTCTCACACCCTCATTCTATGATTTCACACACCTCCATTCTGTGACTTCACACACCTCCATTCTATGACTTCACACACCTCCATTCTGTGACTTCACACACCTCCATTCTGAGTTCACACATCTCAGTTCTGTGACTTCTCACACCTCGATTCTGTGACTTCACACACCACCAATCTGTGACTTCACACACTTCCATTCTATGCCTTCACACACCTCCATTCTATGACTTCACACACCTCCATTCTGTGACTTCACACACCTCCATTCTATGATTTCACACACCCTCATTCTATGACTTCACACACCTCCATTCTATAACTTCACACATCCATGTTGATTTCACACACCTCCAATATATGACTTCAAACACCTCAATTCTGTGACTTCACACACCTCCATTCTATGACTAAATACCGTCCATTCTGTGCCTTCACACACCTCCATTCTATGACTTCACACACTTCCATTCCATGACTTCACACACCTCCATTCTGTGACTTTACACACCTCCATTCTGGGTTCACACACCTCTATTCTGTGACTTCACACTCCTGCAATCTGTGACTTCCCACACCTCCATTCTGTGACTTCACACACGTCCATTCTATGACTTCACACACCTCCATTCTGACTTCACACACCTCCATTCTATGACTTCACACACCTCCATTCTGAATTCACACAGCTCAATTCTGTGACTTCACAAAATTCCCTTCTGACTTCACACACATCCATTGCATGAATTAACACACCTCCATTCTGTGACTTCACACACTTCCATTGTGATGTCACACACCTCCATTCTATGAGTTCACACACCTCCATTCTATGACTTCACACACCTCCATTCTGACTTCACAAACCTCTATTCTATGACTTCGCACACCTCCATTCTGACATCACACACCTCCAATCTATGACTTCACAGACATCGAATCTGTGACTTCACTCACCTCCACTCTATGACTTCACACTACTCCATTCTATGACTTCCCACACCTCCTTTCTATGACTTCACCCACCTTCATTCTATGACTTGACACCTCCATTCTGACTTCACACACTTCCATTCAGTGACTTCACACACCTCCATTCAATGGCTTCACACTCCTCCATTCTATGACTTCACACACCTTCATTCTTTCTTCAGAAACATCCATTCTATGACCTCACACAACTCCATCTATGACTTCACGAAGCTCCATTCTGTGACTTCACACACCTCCATACTGAGTTCACAAAACTACATTCGGTGACTTAACACACCTCCATTCTGACTTCACACACGTCCATTCTATGACTTCACACACTTCCATTCTATGACTTCACACACCTCCATTCTGTGCCTTCACACACCTCCATTCTGAGTTCACACACCTCCATTCTGTGACTTCACACACCTCCATTCTATGGCTTCACCCACCTACATTCTATGACTTCACACATCCATTTTGACTTCACACACCTCCAATATATGACTTCAAACAGCTCAATTCTCTGACTTCACACACCTCTATTCTATGACTTTAAGCCGGTCCATTCAGTGACTTCACACACCTCCATTCTATGACTTCACCCACCTCCATTCTATGACTTCACACATCTACATTCTATGACTTCACACACCTCCATTCTCCGACTTCACACCCCTCTAATTTGATTTATCATACCTCCATTCTATGACTTCACAAACCTCACTTCGGTGACTTCACAATACTCCATTCTATGACTTCACACATCTACATTCTATGACTTCACACATTTCAATTCTGACTCACACAACTCCATTCTGTGACTTCACAAAACTCCATTGTATGATTTCACATATCTCCATACTATGACTTTACACACCTCCATCTATGACTTCACACACCTCCATTCTGAGTTCACACACCTCCATTCTGTGACTTCACACACCTCCATACTGACTTCACACACCTCCATTGTATGACTTCACACACCTCCATTCTAAGACTTCACAAACCTCAATTCTATGACTTCACTCACCTCCATTCTATGACTTCACACACCTCCTTTCTGAGTTGACACACCTCCATTCTATGACTTCACACACCTCCAATCTGAATTCACACACCTCCATTCTATGACTTCACCCACCTCCATTCTATGACTTCACACAACTCCATTCTCCTACTTCACACCCCTCTAATTTGATTTCTCATACCTCCATTCTATGACTACACAAACCTCCCTTCTGTGAATTCACAATACTCCATTCTATGACTTCACACATCTACATTCCATGACTTCACACACCTCAATTCTGACTCACACAACTTCATTCTGTGACTTCACAAAACTCCATTCTATGATTTCACATATCTCCATACTATGACTTCACACACCTCCATCTATGACTTCACACACCTCCTTTCTATGAATTCACCCACCTCCAATCTATGACTACACACCTTCATTCTGAATTCACACACCTCCATTCTGTGACTTCACACACCTCCGTTCTATGACTTCACACACCTCCATTCTGTGACTTCACTCACCTCCATTCTATGACTTCACACATCTCCATTGTGACTACACACACCTCCATTCTATGAGTTCACACACCTCCATTCTGACTTCACACACCTCCATTCTATGACTTCACACACCTCCATTCTGAATTCACACAGCTCAATTCTGTGACTTCACAAAATTCCATTCTGACTTCACACACCTCCATTGTATGTATTCACACACCTCCATTCTATGACTTCACACACCTCCATTCTGACTTCACAAACCTCTATTCTATGAATTTGCACACCTCCATTCTGACATCACACACCTCCAATCTATAACTTCACAGACCTCGAATCTGTGACTTCACTCACCTCCAGTCTATGACTTCACACTCCTTCATTCTTACTTCAGAAACATCCATTCTATGACCTCACACACCTCCATCTATGACTTCACAAACCTCCATTCTGTGACTTCACACACCTCCATACTGAGTTCACAAAACTCCATTCGGTGACTTAACACACCTCCATTCTGACTTCACACACGTCCATTCTATGAATTCACACACTTCCATTCTATGACTTCACACACCTAATTTCTATGACTTCACACACCTCCATTCTATGACTTCACACACCTAATTTCTATGACTTCACCCACCTTCCATTCTATGACTTCACACCTCCATTCTGACTTCACATACCTCCATTCTGTGACTTCACACACCTCCATTCTATGACTTCACAAACTTCCATTGTGACGTCACACACCTCCATTCTATGAGTTCACACACCTCCATTCTATGACTTCACACACTTCCTTTCTGAGTTGACACACCTCCATTCTATGACTTCACACACCTACAATCTGAATTCACACACCTCAATTCTATGACTTCACCCACCTCCATTCTATGACTTCACACACCTCCATTCTCCGACTTCACACCCCTCTAATTTGATTTCTCATACCTCCATTCTATGACTTCACAAACCACCCTTCGGTGACTTCACAATACTCCATTCTATGACTTCACACATCTACATTCTATGACTTCACACACCTCAATTCTGACTCACACAACTCCATTCTGTGACTTCACAAAACTCCATTCTATCATTTCACATATCTCCATACCATGACTTCACACACCTCCATCTATGACTTCACACACCTCCATTCTGAGTTCACACACCTCCATTCTGTGACTTCACACACCTCCATTCTGACTTCACACACCACCATTGTATGACTTCACACACCTCCATTCAGTGACTTCACACACCTCCATTCTATGACTTCACAAACTTCCATTGTGACGTCACACACCTCCATTCTATGACTTCACACACCTCCATTCTGACTTCACACACCTCCATTCTATGACTTCACACACCCTCATTCTATGATTTCACACACCTCCATTCTGTGACTTCACACACCTCCATTCTATGACTTCACACACCTCCATTTTTTGACTTCACACACCTCCATTCTGAGTTCACACATCTCAATTCTGTGACTTCTCACACCTCGATTCTTTGACTTCACACACCACCAATCTGTGACTTCACACATCTCCATTCTGTGACTTCACACACCTCCATTCTATGATTTCACACACCCTCGTTCTATGAATTCACACACCTCCATTCTATGACTTCACACATCCATGTTGATTTCACACCCCTCCAATATATGACTTCAAACACCTCAATTCTGTGACTTCACACACCTCCATTCTATGACTAAATACCGTCCATTCTGTGCCTTCACACACCTCCATTCTATGACTTCACACACTTCCATTCCATGACTTCACACACCTCCATTCTGTGACTTTACACACCTCCATTCTGGGTTCACACACCTCTATTCTGTGACTTCACACTCCTGCAATCTGTGACTTCCCACACCTCCATTCTGTGACTTCACACACGTCCATTCTATGACTTCACACACCTCCATTCTGACTTCACACACCTCCATTCTATGACTTCACACACCTCCATTCTGAATTCACACAGCTCAATTCTGTGACTTCACAAAATTCCATTCTGACTTCACACACATCCATTGCATGAATTAACACACCTCCATTCTGTGACTTCACACACTTCCATTGTGACGTCACACACCTCCATTCTATGAGTTCACACACCGCCATTCTATGACTTCACACACCTCCATTCTGACTTCAGAAAGCTCTATTCTATGACTTCGCACACCTCCATTCTGACATCACACACCTCCAATCTATGACTTCACAGACCTCGAATCTGTGACTTCACTCACCTCCACTCTATGACTTCACACTACTCCATTCTATGACTTCCCACACCTCCTTTCTATGACTTCACCCACCTTCATTCTATGACTTCACACCTCCATTCTGACTTCACACACTTCCATTCAGTGACTTCACACACCTCCATTCAATGACTTCACACTCCTCCATTCTATGACTTCACACACCTTCATTCTTTCTTCAGAAACATCCATTCTATGACCTCACACACCTCCATCTATGACTTCACAAACCTCCATTCTGTGACTTCACACACCTCCATACTGAGTTCACAAATCTCCATTCGGTGACTTAACACACCTCCATTCTGACTTCACACACGTCCATTCTATGACTTCACACACTTCCATTCTATGACTTCACACACCTCCATTCTGTGCCTTCACACACCTCCATTCTGAGTTCACACACCTCCATTCTGTGACTTCACACACCTCCATTCTATGACTTCACACACCTACAGTCTATGACTTCACACATCCATTTTGACTTCACACACCTCCAATATATGACTTCAAACAGCTCAATTCTCTGACTTCACACACCTCTATTCTATGACTTTAAACCCGTCCATTCAGTGACTTCACACACCTCCATTCTATGACTTCACCCACCTCCATTCTATGACTTCAACCATGTCCATTCTATGACTTCACACACCTCCATTCACCGACTTCACACACCTCTAATTTGATTTCTCATACCTCCATGCTATGACTTCACAAACCTCACTTCGGTGACTTCACAATACTCCATTCTATGACTTCACACATCTACATTCTATGACTTCACACATTTCAATTCTGACTCACACAACTCCATTCTGTGACTTCACAAAACTCCATTGTATGATTTCACGTATCTCCATACTATGACTTTACACACCTCCATCTATGACTTCACACACCTCCATTCTGAGTTCACACACCTCCATTCTGTGACTTCACACACCTCCATACTGACTTCACACACCTCCATTGTATGACTTCACACACCTCCATTCTGTGACTTCACACACCTCCATTCTATGACTTCACACACCTAAATTCTATGACTTCACAAACCTCCATTCTATGACTTCACTCACCTCCATTCTATGACTTCACACACCTCCATTCTTTGACTTCACACACCTAAATTCTGAGTTGACACACCTCCATTCTATGACTTCACACACCTCCAATCTGAATTCACACACCTCCATTCTATGACTTCACCCACCTCCATTCTATGACTTCACACACCTCCATTCTCCGACTTCACACCCCTCTAATTTGATTTCTCATACCTCCATTCTATGACTTCACAAACCTCCCTTCGGTGAATTCACAATACTCCATTCTATGACTTCACACATCTACATTCCATGACTTCACACACCTCAATTCTGACCCACACAACTTCATTCTGTGACGTCACAAAACTCCATTCTATGATTTCACATATCTCCATACTATGACTTCACAGACCTCCATCTATGACTTCACACACCTCCTTTCTATGAATTCACCCACCTCCAATCTATGACTACACACCTTCATTCTGAATTCACACACCTCCATTCTGTGACTTCACACACCTCCGTTCTATGACTTCACACACCTCCATTCTGTGACTTCACTCACCTCCATTCTATGACTTCACACATCTCCATTGTGACTACACACACCTCCATTCTATGAGTTCACACACCTCCATTCTGACTTCACACACCTCCATTCTATGACTTCACACACCTCCATTCTGAATTCACACAGCTCAATTCTGTGACTTCACAAAATTCCATTCTGACTTCACACACCTCCATTGTATGTATTCACACACCTCCATTCTATGACTTCACACACCTCCATTCTGACTTCACAAACCTCTATTCTATGAATTTGCACACCTCCATTCTGACATCACACACCTCCAATCTATAACTTCACAGACCTCGAATCTGTGACTTCACTCACCTCCACTCTATGACTTCACACTCCTTCATTCTTACTTCAGAAACATCCATTCTATGACCTCACACACCTCCATCTATGACTTCACAAACCTCCATTCTGTGACTTCACACACCTCCATACTGAGTTCACAAAACTCCATTCGGTGACTTAACACACCTCCATTCTGACTTCACACACGTCCATTCTATGAATTCACACACTTCCATTCTATGACTTCACACACCTAATTTCTATGACTTCACACACCTCCATTCTATGACTTCACACACCTAATTTCTATGACTTCACCCACCTTCCATTCTATGACTTCACACCTCCATTCTGACTTCACATACCTCCATTCTGTGACTTCACACACCTCCATTCTATGACTTCACAAACTTCCATTGTGACGTCACACACCTCCATTCTATGAGTTCACACACCTCCATTCTATGACTTCACACACTTCCTTTCTGAGTTGACACACCTCCATTCTATGACTTCACACACCTACAATCTGAATTCACACACCTCAATTCTATGACTTCACCCACCTCCATTCTATGACTTCACACACCTCCATTCTCCGACTTCACACCCCTCTAATTTGATTTCTCATACCTCCATTCTATGACTTCACAAACCACCCTTCGGTGACTTCACAATACTCCATTCTATGACTTCACACATCTACATTCTATGACTTCACACACCTCAATTCTGACTCACACAACTCCATTCTGTGACTTCACAAAACTCCATTCTATCATTTCACATATCTCCATACCATGACTTCACACACCTCCATCTATGACTTCACACACCTCCATTCTGAGTTCACACACCTCCATTCTGTGACTTCACACACCTCCATTCTGACTTCACACACCACCATTGTATGACTTCACACACCTCCATTCAGTGACTTCACACACCTCCATTCTATGACTTCACAAACTTCCATTGTGACGTCACACACCTCCATTCTATGACTTCACACACCTCCATTCTGACTTCACACACCTCCATTCTATGACTTCACACACCCTCATTCTATGATTTCACACACCTCCATTCTGTGACTTCACACACCTCCATTCTATGACTTCACACACCTCCATTTTTTGACTTCACACACCTCCATTCTGAGTTCACACATCTCAATTCTGTGACTTCTCACACCTCGATTCTTTGACTTCACACACCACCAATCTGTGACTTCACACATCTCCATTCTGTGACTTCACACACCTCCATTCTATGATTTCACACACCCTCGTTCTATAAATTCACACACCTCCATTCTATGACTTCACACATCCATGTTGATTTCACACCCCTCCAATATATGACTTCAAACACCTCAATTCTGTGACTTCACACACCTCCATTCTATGACTAAATACCGTCCATTCTGTGCCTTCACACACCTCCATTCTATGACTTCACACACTTCCATTCCATGACTTCACACACCTCCATTCTGTGACTTTACACACCTCCATTCTGGGTTCACACACCTCTATTCTGTGACTTCACACTCCTGCAATCTGTGACTTCCCACACCTCCATTCTGTGACTTCACACACGTCCATTCTATGACTTCACACACCTCCATTCTGACTTCACACACCTCCATTCTATGACTTCACACACCTCCATTCTGAATTCACACAGCTCAATTCTGTGACTTCACAAAATTCCATTCTGACTTCACACACATCCATTGCATGAATTAACACACCTCCATTCTGTGACTTCACACACTTCCATTGTGACGTCACACACCTCCATTCTATGAGTTCACACACCGCCATTCTATGACTTCACACACCTCCCTTCTGACTTCAGAAAGCTCTATTCTATGACTTCGCACACCTCCATTCTGACATCACACACCTCCAATCTATGACTTCACAGACCTCGAATCTGTGACTTCACTCACCTCCACTCTATGACTTCACACGACTCCATTCTATGACTTCCCACACCTCCTTTCTATGACTTCACCCACCTTCATTCTATGACTTCACACCTCCATTCTGACTTCACACACTTCCATTCAGTGACTTCACACACCTCCATTCAATGACTTCACACTCCTCCATTCTATGACTTCACACACCTTCATTCTTTCTTCAGAAACATCCATTCTATGACCTCACACACCTCCATCTATGACTTCACAAACCTCCATTCTGTGACTTCACACACCTCCATACTGAGTTCACAAATCTCCATTCGGTGACTTAACACACCTCCATTCTGACTTCACACACGTCCATTCTATGACTTCACACACTTCCATTCTATGACTTCACACACCTCCATTCTGTGCATTCACACACCTCCATTCTGAGTTCACACACCTCCATTCTGTGACTTCACACACCTCCATTCTATGACTTCACACACCTACAGTCTATGACTTCACACATCCATTTTGACTTCACACACCTCCAATATATGACTTCAAACAGCTCAATTCTCTGACTTCACACACCTCTATTCTATGACTTTAAACCCGTCCATTCAGTGACTTCACACACCTCCATTCTATGACTTCACCCACCTCCATTCTATGACTTCAACCATGTCCATTCTATGACTTCACACACCTCCATTCACCGACTTCACACACCTCTAATTTGATTTCTCATACCTCCATGCTATGACTTCACAAACCTCACTTCGGTGACTTCACAATACTCCATTCTATGACTTCACACATCTACATTCTATGACTTCACACATTTCAATTCTGACTCACACAACTCCATTCTGTGACTTCACAAAACTCCATTGTATGATTTCACGTATCTCCATACTATGACTTTACACACCTCCATCTATGACTTCACACACCTCCATTCTGAGTTCACACACCTCCATTCTGTGACTTCACACACCTCCATACTGACTTCACACACCTCCATTGTATGACTTCACACACCTCCATTCTGTGACTTCACACACCTCCATTCTATGACTTCACACACCTAAATTCTATGACTTCACAAACCTCCATTCTATGACTTCACTCACCTCCATTCTATGACTTCACACACCTCCATTCTTTGACTTCACACACCTAAATTCTGAGTTGACACACCTCCATTCTATGACTTCACACACCTCCAATCTGAATTCACACACCTCCATTCTATGACTTCACCCACCTCCATTCTATGACTTCACACACCTCCATTCTCCGACTTCACACCCCTCTAATTTGATTTCTCATACCTCCATTCTATGACTTCACAAACCTCCCTTCGGTGAATTCACAATACTCCATTCTATGACTTCACACATCTACATTCCATGACTTCACACACCTCAATTCTGACCCACACAACTTCATTCTGTGACGTCACAAAACTCCATTCTATGATTTCACATATCTCCATACTATGACTTCACAGACCTCCATCTATGACTTCACACACCTCCTTTCTATGAATTCACCCACCTCCAATCTATGACTACACACCTTCATTCTGAATTCACACACCTCCATTCTGTGACTTCACACACCTCCGTTCTATGACTTCACACACCTCCATTCTGTGACTTCACTCACCTCCATTCTATGACTTCACACATCTCCATTGTGACTACACACACCTCCATTCTATGAGTTCACACACCTCCATTCTGACTTCACACACCTCCATTCTATGACTTCACACACCTCCATTCTGAATTCACACAGCTCAATTCTGTGACTTCACAAAATTCCATTCTGACTTCACACACCTCCATTGTATGTATTCACACACCTCCATTCTATGACTTCACACACCTCCATTCTGACTTCACAAACCTCTATTCTATGAATTTGCACACCTCCATTCTGACATCACACACCTCCAATCTATAACTTCACAGACCTCGAATCTGTGACTTCACTCACCTCCACTCTATGACTTCACACTCCTTCATTCTTACTTCAGAAACATCCATTCTATGACCTCACACACCTCCATCTATGACTTCACAAACCTCCATTCTGTGACTTCACACACCTCCATACTGAGTTCACAAAACTCCATTCGGTGACTTAACACACCTCCATTCTGACTTCACACACGTCCATTCTATGAATTCACACACTTCCATTCTATGACTTCACACACCTAATTTCTATGACTTCACACACCTCCATTCTATGACTTCACACACCTAATTTCTATGACTTCACCCACCTTCCATTCTATGACTTCACACCTCCATTCTGACTTCACATACCTCCATTCTGTGACTTCACACACCTCCATTCTATGACTTCACAAACTTCCATTGTGACGTCACACACCTCCATTCTATGAGTTCACACACCTCCATTCTATGACTTCACACACTTCCTTTCTGAGTTGACACACCTCCATTCTATGACTTCACACACCTACAATCTGAATTCACACACCTCAATTCTATGACTTCACCCACCTCCATTCTATGACTTCACACACCTCCATTCTCCGACTTCACACCCCTCTAATTTGATTTCTCATACCTCCATTCTATGACTTCACAAACCACCCTTCGGTGACTTCACAATACTCCATTCTATGACTTCACACATCTACATTCTATGACTTCACACACCTCAATTCTGACTCACACAACTCTATTCTGTGACTTCACAAAACTCCATTCTATGATCTCACATATCTCCATACTATGACGTCACACACCTCCATTCTGTGACTTCACACACCACCATTCTGAGTTCACACACCTCCATTCTGTGACTTCACACACCTCCATTCTATGACTTCACACACCTACATTCTATGACTTCACACATCCATTTTGACTTCACACACCTCCAATATATGACTTCAAACAGCTCAATTCTCTGACTTCACACACCTCCATTCTATGACTTTAAACCCGTCCATTCAGTGACTTCACACACCTCCATTCTATGACTTCACCCACCTCCATTCTATGACTTCAACCATCTCCATTCTATGACTGCACACACCTCCATTCTCCGACTTCACACCCCTCTAATTTGATTTATCATACCTCCATTCTATGACTTCACACACCTCCATTCTGAATTCACACAGCTCCATTCTGTGACTTCACAAAACTCCATTGTATGATTTCACACACCTCCATACTATGACTTCACACAACTCCATCTATGACTTCACACACCTCCATTTTGACTTCACACACCTCTCGTCTATGACTTCGCACACCTCCATTCTGACATCACACACCTCCATTCTATGACTTCACAGACCTCGAATCTGTGACTTCACTTACCTGCACTCTATGACTAAACACTCCTCCATTCTATGACTTCACCCTCCTCCAATCTATGACTACACACCTCCATTCTGACTTCACACACCTCCATTCTGTGACTTCACACACCTCCATTCCATGACTTCACACACCTTCATTTTTACTTCAGAAACATTCACACACCTCCATTCTATGACTTCACAAACCTCCATTCTGTGACTTCACACATGCATTTTGACTTCACACACCTCCAATATATGAGTTCAAACACCTCAATTTTGTGACTTCACACAGCTCCATTCTATGACTTCATAACCTCCATTCTGTGACTTCACACACTTCCATTCTATGACTTCACACACCTCCATTCTGTGCCTTTACACACCTCCATTCTGAGTTCACACACCTCCATTCTGTGATGTCACACACCTCTATTCTGTCACTTCCCACACCTCCATTCTGTGACTTCACACACCTCCATTCTATGACTTCACACACCTCTATTCTGACTTCACACACCTCCATTCTATGACTTCATACACCTCCATTCTGACTTCACACACCTCCATTCTATGACTTCGTACACCTCTCTTCTGATTTCACACACCTCCATTCTGTGACTTCACACACCTCCATTCAATGACTTCACACACCTACATTCTTTGACTTCATACACCTCCAATCTGACATCACACACCTCCATTCTATGATTTTACAAACCTCGAATCTGTGACTTCACTCACCTGCACTCTCTGACTACCCACACCTCTTTCTATGACTTCACCCACCTCCAATCTTTGACTACACCCCTCCATTCTGACTTCACACACCTCCATTCTGTGACTTCACACACCTCCATTCTATGACTTCACACACCTCCATTCTATGACTTCACACACCTTCATTCTTACTTCAGAAACATCCATTCTATGACTTCACACACCTCCATTCTATGACTTCACAATCCTCCATTCTGTGACTTCACACACCTCCATTCTGACTTCACACACTTCCATTCTATGACTTCACACACTTCCATTCTATGACTTCACACACTTCCATTCTGAGTTCACACACCTCTATTCTGTGATTTCACACATCTCCATTCTGTGACTTCACACACCTCCATTCTGTGACTTCACACACTTCCATTCTATGACCTCACAAACCCTCATTCTATGAATTCACACACCTCCATTCTATGACTTCACACATCCATTTTGACTTCACACACCTCCAATATATGACTTCAAACACCTCAATTTTGTGACTGCACACACCTCCATTCTATGATTTCAAACCGTCCATTCTGTGACTTCACACACCTCCATTTTATGACTTCACACACTTCCATTCTATGACTTCACACACCTCCATTCTGTGACTTTACACACCTCCATTCTGAGTTCACACACCTCAATTCTGGAACTTCACACACCTCCAATCTGTGACTTCCCACACCTCCATTCTGTGACTTCACACACCTCCATTCTATGACTTCACACACCTCCATTCTATGACTTCACACACGTCCATTCTGTGACTTCACACACCTGCATTGTATGAGTTCACACACCTCCCTATTGACTACACACACTACCATTCTATGAGTTCACACATCTCCATTCTGACTACACACACCTCCATTCTATGACTTCACACACCTCCATTCTATGACTTCACACACCTCCTTTCTATGACTTCACCCAACTCCATTCTATGACTTCACACCTCCATTCTGACTTCACACACCTCCATTCTGTGACTTCACACACCTCCATTATATGACTTCACACACCTCCATTCTATGACTTAACACACCTCCATTCTATGCCTTCACACACCTCCATTCTGTGACTTCACACACCTCCATTCTATGCCTTCACACACCTTCATTCTTACTTCACAAACATATATTCTATGACTTCACACACCTCCATTCCTTGACTTCATACACCTCCATTCTATGTCTTCACACACCTCCATTCTTTGACTTCACACACCTAAATTCTGAGTTGACACATCTCCATTCTGTGACTTCACACACCTCCATTCTGACTTCACACATCTCCATTCTATGACTTCACACACCTTCATTTTTACTTTACAAACATCCATTCTATAACTTCACACACCTCCATTCTATGACTTCACACACCTCCTTTCTATGACTTCACCCAACTCCATTCTATGACTTCACTCCTCCATTCTGACTTCACACACCTCCATTCTATGACTTCACACACCTTCATTTTTACTTTACAAATATCCATTCTATAACTTCACACACCTCCATTCTGAATTCACATAGCTCCATTCTGTGCCTTCACAAAACTCTATTCTATGATTTCACACAACTCCATACTATGACTTCACACAACTCCATCTATGACTTCACACACCTCCATTCTGACATCACACACCTCCATTCTATGACTTCACAGACCTTGAATCTGTGATTTCACTCACATGCATTCTATGACTTCACACTCCTTCATTCTATGACTTCCCACACCTCCATTCTATGACTTCACCCACCTCAAATCGATGACTACACACCTCCATTCTGACTTCACACACCTCCATTCTGTGACTTCACACACCCCCATTCTATGAGTTCACATACCTCCATTCTATGCCTTCACACACCTTCATTCTTACTTCAGAAACATCAGTTCTATGACTTCACACACCTCCATTCCATGACTTCACAAACCTCCATTCTGTGACTTCCCACACCTAATTTCTGTGACTTCACCCACCTCCATTCTATGACTTCACACCTCGATTCTGACTTCACACACCTCCATTCTATGACTTCACACACCTCCATTCTGACTTCACACACCTCCATTCTGTGACTTCACAAAACTCCATTCTATGATTTCACATATCTCCATACTATGACTTCACACACCTCCATCTATGAATTCACACACCTCCATTCCGGCTTCACACACCTCCATTGTATGACTTCACACACCTCCATTCTCTGACTTCACACACCTGCATTCTATGACTTCACAAACTTCCATTGTGACGTCACACACCTCCATTCTATGAGTTCACACACCTCCATTCTATGACTTCACACACCTCCATTCTGACTTCACACACCTCTATTCTATGACTTGCAACACCTCCATTCTGACTTCCCACACCTCCATTCTATGACTTCACAGACCACGAATCTGTGACTTCACTCAACTCCACTCTATGACTTCACACTTCTCCATTCTGTGACTTCCCACACCTAATTTCTGTCACTTCACCCACCTCCATTCTATGACTTCACACCTCCATTCTGACTTCACACACCTCCATTCTATGACTTCACACACCTCCATTCTGACTTCACACACCTCCATTCTGTGACTTCACACACCTCATTCTATGATTTCACACACCTCCATTCTGTGACTTCACACACCTGAATTCTATGACTTCACACACCTCCATTCTGTGACTTCACACACCTCCATTCTATGACTTCACACACCTCCATTCTATGACTTCACACACCTACATTTTGACTGCACACACCTCCATTCTATGAGTTAACACACCTGCATTGTGACTTTACACACCTCCATTCTATGACTTCACACACCTCCATTCTGACCTCACACACCTCCATTCTGACTTCACACATCTAAATTCTTTGACTTCACACACCTCCATTGTATGATTTCACACACCTCCATTCTATAAGTTCACTCACCTCCATTCTATGACTTCACACACCTCCTTTCTGTGTTGACACACCTCCATTCTATGACTTCACACACCACCAATCTGAATTCACACACCTCCATTCTATGACTTCACCCACCTCCATTCTATGACTTCACACACCTCCATTCTCCGAATTCACACCCCTCTAATTTGATATCTCATACCTCCATTCTATGACTTCACAAACCTCCCTTCGGTGACTTCACAATACTCCATTCTATGACTTCACACATCTACATTCTATGACTTCACACACCTCAATTTTGAGTCACACATCTCCATTCTGTGACTTCACAAAACTCCATTCTATGATTTCACATATCTCCATACTATGACTTCACACACCTCCATCTATGACTTCACACACCTCCATTCTGAGTTCACACACCTCAATTCTGTGACTTCACACACCTCCATTCTGAGTTCACACACCTCAATTCTGTGACTTCACACACCTCCATTCTGACTTCACACACCTTCATTGTATGACTTCACACACCTCCATTCTGTGACTTCACACACCTCCATTCTATGACTTCACAGACCTCGAATCTGTGACTTCACTCACCTCCACTCTGTGACTTCACACTTCTCAATTCTATGACTTCCCACACCTAAGTTCTATGACTTCACCCACCTACATTCTATGACTTCACACCTCCATTCTGACTTCACACACCTCCATTCTATGGCTTCACACACCTCCATTCTGACTTCACCCACCTCCATTCTGTGACTTCACACACCTCCATTCTATGATTTCACACACCTCCATTCTGTGACTTCACACACCTCCATTGTTTGACTTCACACACCTCCATTCTGTGACTTCACACACCTCCATTCTGAGTTCACACACCTCCATGCTTTGACTTCCCACACCTCTATTCTGTGACTTCACACACCTCCAATCTGTGACTACACACACTTCCATTCTATAACTTCACACACCTCCATTCTATGACTTCACACACCTCCATTCTGTGACTTCACACACCTCCCTTCTATGACCTCACACACCCTCATTCTGTGATTTCATACACCTCCATTCTATGACTTCATACCGTCCATTCTGTGACTTCACACACCTCCATTCTATGACTTCACACACTTCCATTCTATGACTTCACACACCTCCATTCTGTGACTTTACACACCTCTATTCTGGGTTCACACACCTCCATTCTGTGACTTCACACTCCTTCAATCTGTGACTTCGCACACCTCCATTCTGTGACTTCACACACCTCCATTCTATGACTTCACACACCTTCATTCTTACTTCACAAACACCCATGCTATGACTTCACACACCTCCATTCTATGACTTCACACACCTCCATTCTGTGACTTCACACACCTCCATTCTATGACTTCACGCACCTCCATTGTGACTACACACACCTCCATTCTATGAGTTCACACACCGCCATTCTGACTTCACACACCTCCGTTCTATGATTTCACATACCTCCATTCTGAATTCACACACCTCCATTCTGTGACTTCACACACTTCCATTGTGACGTCACACACCTCCAATCTATGTGTTCACACACCTCCATTCTATGACTTCACACACCTCCATTCTGACTTCACAAACCTCTATTCTATGACTTCGCACACCTCCATTCTGACATCACACACCTCCACTCTATGACTTCACACTCCTCCATTCTATGACTTCCCATACCTCCTTTCTATGACTTCACCCACCTTCATTCTATGACCTCACACCTCCATTCTGACTTCACACACTTCCATTCAGTGACTTCACACACCTCCATTCAATGACTTCACACACCTCCATTCTATGACTTCACACACCTTCATTCTTACTTCAGAAACATCCATTCTATGACTTCACACACCTCCATTCTGAATTCACATAGCTCCATTCTGTGCCTTCACAAAACTCTATTCTATGATTTCACACAACTACATACTATGACTTCACACAACTCCATCTATGACTTCACACACCTCCATTCTGACATCACACACCTCCATTCTATGACTTCACAGACCTTGAATCTGTGATTTCACTCACATGCATTCTATGACTTCACACTCCTCCATTCCGTGACTTCCCACACCTCCATTCTATGACTTCACCCACCTCCAATCGATGACTACACACCTCCATTCTGACTTCACACACCCCCATTCTATGAGTTCACATACCTCCATTCTATGCCTTCACACACCTTCATTCTTACTTCAGAAACATCAGTTCTATGACTTCACACACCTCCATTCCATGACTTCACAAACCTCCATTCTGTGACTTCCCACACCTAATTTCTGTGACTTCACCCACCTCCATTCTATGACTTCACACCTCCATTCTGACTTCACACACCTCCATTCTATGACTTCACACACCTCCATTGTGACTTCACACACCTCCATTCTGTGACTTCACAAAACTCCATTCTATGATTTCACATATCTCCATACTATGACTTCACACACCTCCATCTATGAATTCACACACCTCCATTCTGAGTTCACACACCTCCATTCTGTGACTTCACACACCTCCATTCCGGCTTCACACACCTCCATTGTATGACTTCACACACCTCCATTCTCTGACTTCACACACCTGCATTCTATGACTTCACAAACTTCCATTGTGACGTCACACACCTCCATTCTATGAGTTCACACACCTCCATTCTATGACTTCACACACCTCCATTCTGACTTCACACACCTCTATTCTATGACTTGCAACACCTCCATTCTGACTTCCCACACCTCCATTCTATGACTTCACAGACCACGAATCTGTGACTTCACTCACCTCCACTCTATGACTTCACACTTCTCCATTCTGTGACTTCCCACACCTAATTTCTGTCACTTCACCCACCTCCATTCTATGACTTCACACCTCCATTCTGACTTCACACACCTCCATTCTATGACTTCACACACCTCCATTCTGACTTCACACACCTCCATTCTGTGACTTCACACACCTCATTCTATGATTTCACACACCTCCATTCTGTGACTTCACACACCTGAATTCTATGAATTCACACACCTCCATTCTGTGACTTCACACACCTCCATTCTATGACTTCACACACCTCCATTCTATGACTTCACACACCTACATTTTGACTGCACACACCTCCATTCTATGAGTTAACACACCTGCATTGTGACTTTACACACCTCCATTCTATGACTTCACACACCTCCATTCTGACGTCACACACCTCCATTCTGACTTCACACATCTAAATTCTTTGACTTCACACACCTCCATTGTATGATTTCACACACCTCCATTCTATAAGTTCACTCACCTCCATTCTATGACTTCACACACCTCCTTTCTGTGTTGACACACCTCCATTCTATGACTTCACACACCACCAATCTGAATTCACACACCTCCATTCTATGACTTCACCCACCTCCATTCTATGACTTCACACACCTCCATTCTCCGACTTTACACCCCTCTAATTTGATATCTCATACCTCCATTCTATGACTTCACAAACCTCCCTTCGGTGACTTCACAATACTCCATTCTATGACTTCACACATCTACATTCTATGACTTCACACACCTCCATTCTATGAGTTCACACACCTCCATTCTATGACTTCACACACCTCCATCTATGAATTCACACACCTCCATTCTGAGTTCACACACCTCCATTCTGTGACTTCACACACCTCCATTCCGGCTTCACACACCTCCATTGTATGACTTCACACACCTCCATTCTCTGACTTCACACACCTGCATTCTATGACTTCACAAACTTCCATTGTGACGTCACACACCTCCATTCTATGAGTTCACACACCTCCATTCTATGACTTCACACACCTCCATTCTGACTTCACACACCTCTATTCTATGACTTGCAACACCTCCATTCTGACTTCCCACACCTCCATTCTATGACTTCACAGACCACGAATCTGTGACTTCACTCACCTCCACTCTATGACTTCACACTTCTCCATTCTGTGACTTCCCACACCTAATTTCTGTCACTTCACCCACCTCCATTCTATGACTTCACACCTCCATTCTGACTTCACACACCTCCATTCTATGACTTCACACACCTCCATTCTGACTTCACACACCTCCATTCTGTGACTTCACACACCTCATTCTATGATTTCACACACCTCCATTCTGTGACTTCACACACCTGAATTCTATGACTTCACACACCTCCATTCTGTGACTTCACACACCTCCATTCTATGACTTCACACACCTCCATTCTATGACTTCACACACCTACATTTTGACTGCACACACCTCCATTCTATGAGTTAACACACCTGCATTGTGACTTTACACACCTCCATTCTATGACTTCACACACCTCCATTCTGACCTCACACACCTCCATTCTGACTTCACACATCTAAATTCTTTGACTTCACACACCTCCATTGTATGATTTCACACACCTCCATTCTATAAGTTCACTCACCTCCATTCTATGACTTCACACACCTCCTTTCTGTGTTGACACACCTCCATTCTATGACTTCACACACCACCAATCTGAATTCACACACCTCCATTCTATGACTTCACCCACCTCCATTCTATGACTTCACACACCTCCATTCTCCGAATTCACACCCCTCTAATTTGATATCTCATACCTCCATTCTATGACTTCACAAACCTCCCTTCGGTGACTTCACAATACTCCATTCTATGACTTCACACATCTACATTCTATGACTTCACACACCTCAATTTTGAGTCACACATCTCCATTCTGTGACTTCACAAAACTCCATTCTATGATTTCACATATCTCCATACTATGACTTCACACACCTCCATCTATGACTTCACACACCTCCATTCTGAGTTCACACACCTCAATTCTGTGACTTCACACACCTCCATTCTGACTTCACACACCTTCATTGTATGACTTCACACACCTCCATTCTGTGACTTCACACACCTCCATTCTATGACTTCACAGACCTCGAATCTGTGACTTCACTCACCTCCACTCTGTGACTTCACACTTCTCAATTCTATGACTTCCCACACCTAAGTTCTATGACTTCACCCACCTACATTCTATGACTTCACACCTCCATTCTGACTTCACACACCTCCATTCTATGGCTTCACACACCTCCATTCTGACTTCACCCACCTCCATTCTGTGACTTCACACACCTCCATTCTATGATTTCACACACCTCCATTCTGTGACTTCACACACCTCCATTGTTTGACTTCACACACCTCCATTCTGTGACTTCACACACCTCCATTCTGAGTTCACACACCTCCATGCTTTGACTTCCCACACCTCTATTCTGTGACTTCACACACCTCCAATCTGTGACTACACACACTTCCATTCTATAACTTCACACACCTCCATTCTATGACTTCACACACCTCCATTCTGTGACTTCACACACCTCCCTTCTATGACCTCACACACCCTCATTCTGTGATTTCATACACCTCCATTCTATGACTTCATACCGTCCATTCTGTGACTTCACACACCTCCATTCTATGACTTCACACACTTCCATTCTATGACTTCACACACCTCCATTCTGTGACTTTACACACCTCTATTCTGGGTTCACACACCTCCATTCTGTGACTTCACACTCCTTCAATCTGTGACTTCGCACACCTCCATTCTGTGACTTCACACACATCCATTCTATGACTTCACACACCTTCATTCTTACTTCACAAACACCCATGCTATGACTTCACACACCTCCATTCTATGACTTCACACACCTCCATTCTGTGACTTCACACACCTCCATTCTATGACTTCACGCACCTCCATTGTGACTACACACACCTCCATTCTATGAGTTCACACACCGCCATTCTGACTTCACACACCTCCGTTCTATGATTTCACATACCTCCATTCTGAATTCACACACCTCCATTCTGTGACTTCACACACTTCCATTGTGACGTCACACACCTCCAATCTATGAGTTCACACACCTCCATTCTATGACTTCACACACCTCCATTCTGACTTCACAAACCTCTATTCTATGACTTCGCACACCTCCATTCTGACATCACACACCTCAACTCTATGACTTCACACTCCTCCATTCTATGACTTCCCATACCTCCTTTCTATGACTTCACCCACCTTCATTCTATGACCTCACACCTCCATTCTGACTTCACACACTTCCATTCAGTGACTTCACACACCTCCATTCAATGACTTCACACACCTCCATTCTATGACTTCACACACCTTCATTCTTACTTCAGAAACATCCATTCTATGACTTCACACACCTCCATTCTGAATTCACATAGCTCCATTCTGTGCCTTCACAAAACTCTATTCTATGATTTCACACAACTACATACTATGACTTCACACAACTCCATCTATGACTTCACACACCTCCATTCTGACATCACACACCTCCATTCTATGACTTCACAGACCTTGAATCTGTGATTTCACTCACATGCATTCTATGACTTCACACTCCTCCATTCCGTGACTTCCCACACCTCCATTCTATGACTTCACCCACCTCCAATCGATGACTACACACCTCCATTCTGACTTCACACACCCCCATTCTATGAGTTCACATACCTCCATTCTATGCCTTCACACACCTTCATTCTTACTTCAGAAACATCAGTTCTATGACTTCACACACCTCCATTCCATGACTTCACAAACCTCCATTCTGTGACTTCCCACACCTAATTTCTGTGACTTCACCCACCTCCATTCTATGACATCACACCTCCATTCTGACTTCACACACCTCCATTCTATGACTTCACACACCTCCATTCTGACTTCACACACCTCCATTCTGTGACTTCACAAAACTCCATTCTATGATTTCACATATCTCCATACTATGACTTCACACACCTCCATCTATGAATTCACACACCTCCATTCTGAGTTCACACACCTCCATTCTGTGACTTCACACACCTCCATTCCGGCTTCACACACCTCCATTGTATGACTTCACACACCTCCATTCTCTGACTTCACACACCTGCATTCTATGACTTCACAAACTTCCATTGTGACGTCACACACCTCCATTCTATGAGTTCACACACCTCCATTCTATGACTTCACACACCTCCATTCTGACTTCACACACCTCTATTCTATGACTTGCAACACCTCCATTCTGACTTCCCACACCTCCATTCTATGACTTCACAGACCACGAATCTGTGACTTCACTCACCTCCACTCTATGACTTCACACTTCTCCATTCTGTGACTTCCCACACCTAATTTCTGTCACTTCACCCACCTCCATTCTATGACTTCACACCTCCATTCTGACTTCACACACCTCCATTCTATGACTTCACACACCTCCATTCTGACTTCACACACCTCCATTCTGTGACTTCACACACCTCATTCTATGATTTCACACACCTCCATTCTGTGACTTCACACACCTGAATTCTATGACTTCACACACCTCCATTCTGTGACTTCACACACCTCCATTCTATGACTTCACACACCTCCATTCTATGACTTCACACACCTACATTTTGACTGCACACACCTCCATTCTATGAGTTAACACACCTGCATTGTGACTTTACACACCTCCATTCTATGACTTCACACACCTCCATTCTGACGTCACACACCTCCATTCTGACTTCACACATCTAAATTCTTTGACTTCACACACCTCCATTGTATGATTTCACACACCTCCATTCTATAAGTTCACTCACCTCCATTCTATGACTTCACACACCTCCTTTCTGTGTTGACACACCTCCATTCTATGACTTCACACACCACCAATCTGAATTCACACACCTCCATTCTATGACTTCACCCACCTCCATTCTATGACTTCACACACCTCCATTCTCCGAATTCACACCCCTCTAATTTGATATCTCATACCTCCATTCTATGACTTCACAAACCTCCCTTCGGTGACTTCACAATACTCCATTCTATGACTTCACACATCTACATTCTATGACTTCACACACCTCAATGTTGAGTCACACATCTCCATTCTGTGACTTCACAAAACTCCATTCTATGATTTCACATATCTCCATACTATGACTTCACACACCTCCATCTATGACTTCACACACCTCCATTCTGAGTTCACACACCTCAATTCTGTGACTTCACACACCTCCATTCTGACTTCACACACCTTCATTGTATGACTTCACACACCTCCATTCTGTGACTTCACACACCTCCATTCTATGACTTCACAGACCTCGAATCTGTGACTTCACTCACCTCCACTCTGTGACTTCACACTTCTCAATTCTATGACTTCCCACACCTAAGTTCTATGACTTCACCCACCTACATTCTATGACTTCACACCTCCATTCTGACTTCACACACCTCCATTCTATGGCTTCACACACCTCCATTCTGACTTCACCCACCTCCATTCTGTGACTTCACACACCTCCATTCTATGATTTCACACACCTCCATTCTGTGACTTCACACACCTCCATTGTTTGACTTCACACACCTCCATTCTGTGACTTCACACACCTCCATTCTGAGTTCACACACCTCCATGCTTTGACTTCCCACACCTCTATTCTGTGACTTCACACACCTCCAATCTGTGACTACACACACTTCCATTCTATAACTTCACACACCTCCATTCTATGACTTCACACACCTCCATTCTGTGACTTCACACACCTCCCTTCTATGACCTCACACACCCTCATTCTGTGATTTCATACACCTCCATTCTATGACTTCATACCGTCCATTCTGTGACTTCACACACCTCCATTCTATGACTTCACACACTTCCATTCTATGACTTCACACACCTCCATTCTGTGACTTTACACACCTCTATTCTGGGTTCACACACCTCCATTCTGTGACTTCACACTCCTTCAATCTGTGACTTCGCACACCTCCATTCTGTGACTTCACACACCTCCATTCTATGACTTCACACACCTTCATTCTTACTTCACAAACACCCATGCTATGACTTCACAAACCTCCATTCTATGACTTCACACACCTCCATTCTGTGACTTCACACACCTCCATTCTATGACTTCACGCACCTCCATTGTGACTACACACACCTCCATTCTATGAGTTCACACACCGCCATTCTGACTTCACACACCTCCGTTCTATGATTTCACATACCTCCATTCTGAATTCACACACCTCCATTCTGTGACTTCACACACTTCCATTGTGACGTCACACACCTCCAATCTATGAGTTCACACACCTCCATTCTATGACTTCACACACCTCCATTCTGACTTCACAAACCTCTATTCTATGACTTCGCACACCTCCATTCTGACATCACACACCTCCACTCTATGACTTCACACTCCTCCATTCTATGACTTCCCATACCTCCTTTCTATGACTTCACCCACCTTCATTCTATGACCTCACACCTCCATTCTGACTTCACACACTTCCATTCAGTGACTTCACACACCTCCATTCAATGACTTCACACACCTCCATTCTATGACTTCACACACCTTCATTCTTACTTCAGAAACATCCATTCTATGACTTCACACACCTCCATTCTGAATTCACATAGCTCCATTCTGTGCCTTCACAAAACTCTATTCTATGATTTCACACAACTACATACTATGACTTCACACAACTCCATCTATGACTTCACACACCTCCATTCTGACATCACACACCTCCATTCTATGACTTCACAGACCTTGAATCTGTGATTTCACTCACATGCATTCTATGACTTCACACTCCTCCATTCCGTGACTTCCCACACCTCCATTCTATGACTTCACCCACCTCCAATCGATGACTACACACCTCCATTCTGACTTCACACACCCCCATTCTATGAGTTCACATACCTCCATTCTATGCCTTCACACACCTTCATTCTTACTTCAGAAACATCAGTTCTATGACTTCACACACCTCCATTCCATGACTTCACAAACCTCCATTCTGTGACTTCCCACACCTAATTTCTGTGACTTCACCCACCTCCATTCTATGACTTCACACCTCCATTCTGACTTCACACACCTCCATTCTATGACTTCACACACCTCCATTGTGACTTCACACACCTCCATTCTGTGACTTCACAAAACTCCATTCTATGATTTCACATATCTCCATACTATGACTTCACACACCTCCATCTATGAATTCACACACCTCCATTCTGAGTTCACACACCTCCATTCTGTGACTTCACACACCTCCATTCCGGCTTCACACACCTCCATTGTATGACTTCACACACCTCCATTCTCTGACTTCACACACCTGCATTCTATGACTTCACAAACTTCCATTGTGACGTCACACACCTCCATTCTATGAGTTCACACACCTCCATTCTATGACTTCACACACCTCCATTCTGACTTCACACACCTCTATTCTATGACTTGCAACACCTCCATTCTGACTTCCCACACCTCCATTCTATGACTTCACAGACCACGAATCTGTGACTTCACTCACCTCCACTCTATGACTTCACACTTCTCCATTCTGTGACTTCCCACACCTAATTTCTGTCACTTCACCCACCTCCATTCTATGACTTCACACCTCCATTCTGACTTCACACACCTCCATTCTATGACTTCACACACCTCCATTCTGACTTCACACACCTCCATTCTGTGACTTCACACACCTCATTCTATGATTTCACACACCTCCATTCTGTGACTTCACACACCTGAATTCTATGACTTCACACACCTCCATTCTGTGACTTCACACACCTCCATTCTATGACTTCACACACCTCCATTCTATGACTTCACACACCTACATTTTGACTGCACACACCTCCATTCTATGAGTTAACACACCTGCATTGTGACTTTACACACCTCCATTCTATGACTTCACACACCTCCATTCTGACGTCACACACCTCCATTCTGACTTCACACATCTAAATTCTTTGACTTCACACACCTCCATTGTATGATTTCACACACCTCCATTCTATAAGTTCACTCACCTCCATTCTATGACTTCACACACCTCCTTTCTGTGTTGACACACCTCCATTCTATGACTTCACACACCACCAATCTGAATTCACACACCTCCATTCTATGACTTCACCCACCTCCATTCTATGACTTCACACACCTCCATTCTCCGACTTCACACCCCTCTAATTTGATATCTCATACCTCCATTCTATGACTTCACAAACCTCCCTTCGGTGACTTCACAATACTCCATTCTATGACTTCACACATCTACATTCTATGACTTCACACACCTCAATTTTGAGTCACACATCTCCATTCTGTGACTTCACAAAACTCCATTCTATGATTTCACATATCTCCATACTATGACTTCACACACCTCCATCTATGACTTCACACACCTCCATTCTGAGTTCACACACCTCAATTCTGTGACTTCACACACCTCCATTCTGACTTCACACACCTTCATTGTATGACTTCACACACCTCCATTCTGTGACTTCACACACCTCCATTCTATGACTTCACAGACCTCGAATCTGTGACTTCACTCACCTCCACTCTGTGACTTCACACTTCTCAATTCTATGACTTCCCACACCTAAGTTCTATGAGTTCACCCACCTACATTCTATGACTTCACACCTCCATTCTGACTTCACACACCTCCATTCTATGGCTTCACACACCTCCATTCTGACTTCACCCACCTCCATTCTGTGACTTCACACACCTCCATTCTATGATTTCACACACCTCCATTCTGTGACTTCACACACCTCCATTGTTTGACTTCACACACCTCCATTCTGTGACTTCACACACCTCCATTCTGAGTTCACACACCTCCATGCTTTGACTTCCCACACCTCTATTCTGTGACTTCACACACCTCCAATCTGTGACTACACACACTTCCATTCTATAACTTCACACACCTCCATTCTATGACTTCACACACCTCCATTCTGTGACTTCACACACCTCCCTTCTATGACCTCACACACCCTCATTCTGTGATTTCATACACCTCCATTCTATGACTTCATACCGTCCATTCTGTGACTTCACACACCTCCATTCTATGACTTCACACACTTCCATTCTATGACTTCACACACCTCCATTCTGTGACTTTACACACCTCTATTCTGGGTTCACACACCTCCATTCTGTGACTTCACACTCCTTCAATCTGTGACTTCGCACACCTCCATTCTGTGACTTCACACACATCCATTCTATGACTTCACACACCTTCATTCTTACTTCACAAACACCCATGCTATGACTTCACACACCTCCATTCTATGACTTCACACACCTCCATTCTGTGACTTCACACACCTCCATTCTATGACTTCACGCACCTCCATTGTGACTACACACACCTCCATTCTATGAGTTCACACACCGCCATTCTGACTTCACACACCTCCGTTCTATGATTTCACATACCTCCATTCTGAATTCACACACCTCCATTCTGTGACTTCACACACTTCCATTGTGACGTCACACACCTCCAATCTATGAGTTCACACACCTCCATTCTATGACTTCACACACCTCCATTCTGACTTCACAAACCTCTATTCTATGACTTCGCACACCTCCATTCTGACATCACACACCTCCACTCTATGACTTCACACTCCTCCATTCTATGACTTCCCATACCTCCTTTCTATGACTTCACCCACCTTCATTCTATGACCTCACACCTCCATTCTGACTTCACACACTTCCATTCAGTGACTTCACACACCTCCATTCAATGACTTCACACACCTCCATTCTATGACTTCACACACCTTCATTCTTACTTCAGAAACATCCATTCTATGACTTCACACACCTCCATTCTGAATTCACATAGCTCCATTCTGTGCCTTCACAAAACTCTATTCTATGATTTCACACAACTACATACTATGACTTCACACAACTCCATCTATGACTTCACACACCTCCATTCTGACATACCACACCTCCATTCTATGACTTCACAGACCTTGAATCTGTGATTTCACTCACATGCATTCTATGACTTCACACTCCTCCATTCCATGACTTACCACACCTCCATTCTATGACTTCACCCACCTCCAATCGATGACTACACACCTCCATTCTGACTTCACACACCCCCATTCTATGAGTTCACATACCTCCATTCTATGCCTTCACACGCCTTCATTCTTACTTCAGAAACATCAGTTCTATGACTTCACACACCTCCATTCCATGACTTCACAAACCTCCATTCTGTGACTTCCCACACCTAATTTCTGTGACTTCACCCACCTCCATTCTATGACTTCACACCTCCATTCTGACTTCACACACCTCCATTCTATGACTTCACACACCTCCATTCTGACTTCACACACCTCCATTCTGTGACTTCACAAAACTCCATTCTATGATTTCACATATCTCCATACTATGACTTCACACACCTCCATCTATGAATTCACACACCTCCATTCTGAGTTCACACACCTCCATTCTGTGACTTCACACACCTCCATTCCGGCTTCACACACCTCCATTGTATGACTTCACACACCTCCATTCTCTGACTTCACACACCTGCATTCTATGACTTCACAAACTTCCATTGTGACGTCACACACCTCCATTCTATGAGTTCACACACCTCCATTCTATGACTTCACACACCTCCATTCTGACTTCACACACCTCTATTCTATGACTTGCAACACCTCCATTCTGACTTCCCACACCTCCATTCTATGACTTCACAGACCACGAATCTGTGACTTCACTCACCTCCACTCTATGACTTCACACTTCTCCATTCTGTGACTTCCCACACCTAATTTCTGTCACTTCACCCACCTCCATTCTATGACTTCACACCTCCATTCTGACTTCACACACCTCCATTCTATGACTTCACACACCTCCATTCTGACTTCACACACCTCCATTCTGTGACTTCACACACCTCATTCTATGATTTCACACACCTCCATTCTGTGACTTCACACACCTGAATTCTATGACTTCACACACCTCCATTCTGTGACTTCACACACCTCCATTCTATGACTTCACACACCTCCATTCTATGACTTCACACACCTACATTTTGACTGCACACACCTCCATTCTATGAGTTAACACACCTGCATTGTGACTTTACACACCTCCATTCTATGACTTCACACACCTCCATTCTGACGTCACACACCTCCATTCTGACTTCACACATCTAAATTCTTTGACTTCACACACCTCCATTGTATGATTTCACACACCTCCATTCTATAAGTTCACTCACCTCCATTCTATGACTTCACACACCTCCTTTCTGTGTTGACACACCTCCATTCTATGACTTCACACACCACCAATCTGAATTCACACACCTCCATTCTATGACTTCACCCACCTCCATTCTATGACTTCACACACCTCCATTCTCCGAATTCACACCCCTCTAATTTGATATCTCATACCTCCATTCTATGACTTCACAAACCTCCCTTCGGTGACTTCACAATACTCCATTCTATGACTTCACACATCTACATTCTATGACTTCACACACCTCAATTTTGAGTCACACATCTCCATTCTGTGACTTCACAAAACTCCATTCTATGATTTCACATATCTCCATACTATGACTTCACACACCTCCATCTATGACTTCACACACCTCCATTCTGAGTTCACACACCTCAATTCTGTGACTTCACACACCTCCATTCTGACTTCACACACCTTCATTGTATGACTTCACACACCTCCATTCTGTGACTTCACACACCTCCATTCTTTGACTTCACAGACCTCGAATCTGTGACTTCACTCACCTCCACTCTGTGACTTCACACTTCTCAATTCTATGACTTCCCACATCTAAGTTCTATGACTTCACCCACCTACATTCTATGACTTCACACCTCCATTCTGACTTCACACACCTCCATTCTATGGCTTCACACACCTCCATTCTGACTTCACCCACCTCCATTCTGTGACTTCACACACCTCCATTCTATGATTTCACACACCTCCATTCTGTGACTTCACACACCTCCATTGTTTGACTTCACACACCTCCATTCTGTGACTTCACACACCTCCATTCTGAGTTCACACACCTCCATGCTTTGACTTCCCACACCTCTATTCTGTGACTTCACACACCTCCAATCTGTGACTACACACACTTCCATTCTATAACTTCACACACCTCCATTCTATGACTTCACACACCTCCATTCTGTGACTTCACACACCTCCCTTCTATGACCTCACACACCCTCATTCTGTGATTTCATACACCTCCATTCTATGACTTCATACCGTCCATTCTGTGACTTCACACACCTCCATTCTATGACTTCACACACTTACATTCTATGACTTCACACACCTCCATTCTGTGACTTTACACACCTCTATTCTGGGTTCACACACCTCCATTCTGTGACTTCACACTCCTTCAATCTGTGACTTCGCACACCTCCATTCTGTGACTTCACACACCTCCATTCTATGACTTCACACACCTTCATTCTTACTTCACAAACACCCATGCTATGACTTCACACACCTCCATTCTATGACTTCACACACCTCCATTCTGTGACTTCACACACCTCCATTCTATGACTTCACGCACCTCCATTGTGACTACACACACCTCCATTCTATGAGTTCACACACCGCCATTCTGACTTCACACACCTCCGTTCTATGATTTCACATACCTCCATTCTGAATTCACACACCTCCATTCTGTGACTTCACACACTTCCATTGTGACGTCACACACCTCCAATCTATGAGTTCACACACCTCCATTCTATGACTTCACACACCTCCATTCTGACTTCACAAACCTCTATTCTATGACTTCGCACACCTCCATTCTGACATCACACACCTCCACTCTATGACTTCACACTCCTCCATTCTATGACTTCCCATACCTCCTTTCTATGACTTCACCCACCTTCATTCTATGACCTCACACCTCCATTCTGACTTCACACACTTCCATTCAGTGACTTCACACACCTCCATTCAATGACTTCACACACCTCCATTCTATGACTTCACACACCTTCATTCTTACTTCAGAAACATCCATTCTATGACCTCACACACCTACATCTATGACTTCACAAACCTCCATTCTGTGACTTCACACACCTCCATACTGAGTTCACAAAACTCCATTCGGTGACTTAACACACATCCATTTTGATTTCACACACCTCCAATATATGACTTCAAACAGCTCAATTCTCTGACTTTACACACCTCCATTCTATGACTTTAAACCCGTCCATTCTGTGCCTTCACACACCGCCATTCTATGACTTCATACACCTCCATTCTATGACTTCACACACCTCCATTCTATGACTTCACACACCTCCATTCTATGACTTCACAGATCTCGAGTCTGTGACTTCACTCACCTCTACTCTATGACTTCACACTTCTCGATTCTATGACTTCCCACACCTAAGTTCTATTACTTCATCCACCTCCATTCAATGACTTCACACCTCGATTCTGACTTCACACACCTGTATTCTATGACTTCACACACCTCCATTGTGACTTCACCCACCTCCATTCTATGACTTCACACACCTCGATTCTCCGACTTCACACCCCTCTAATTTGATTTCTCATACCTCCATTCTATGACTTCTCAAACCTCCCTTCGGTGACTTCACAATACTCCATTCTATGACTTCACACATCTACATTCTATGACTTCACACACCTCAATTCTGACTCACACAACTCCATTCTGTGACTTCACAAAACTCCATTCTATGATTTCACATATCTCCATACTATGACTTCACACACCTCCATCTATGACTTCACACACCTCCATTCTGAGTTCACACACCTCCATTCTGTGACTTCACACACCTCCATTCTGACTTCACACACCTTCATTTATGACTTCACACACCTCCATTCTGTGACTTCACACACCTCCATTCTATGACTTCACAGACCTCGAATCTGTGACTTCACTCACCTCCACTCTGTGACTTCACACTTCTCAATTCTATGACTTCCCACACCTAAGTTCTATGACTTCACCCACCTACATTCTATGACTCCACACCTCCATTCTGTGACTTCACACACCTCCATACCATGACTTCACACACCTTCATTTTTACATCAGAAACATTCACACACCTCCATTCTATGACTTCACAAACCTCCATTCTGTGACTTCACACATGCATTTTGACTTCACACACCTCCAATATATGACTTCAAACACCTCAATTCTGTGACTTCACACCGCTCCATTCTATGACTTCATAACGTCCATTCTGTGACTTCACACACCTCCATTCTATGACTTCACACACCTCTATTCTGACTTCACACACCTCCATTCCATGACTTCATACACCTCCATTCTGACTTCACACACCTCCATTCTATGATTTCAAACCGTCCATTCTGTGACTTCACACACCTCCATTTTATGACTTCACACACTTCCATTCTATGACTTCACACACCTCCATTCTGTGACTTTACACACCTCCATTCTGAGTTCACACACCTCAATTCTGGAACTTCACACACCTCCAATATGTGACTTCCCACAACTCCATTCTGTCACCTCACACACCTCCATTCTATGACTTCACACACCTCTATTCTATGACTACACACACGTCCATTCTGTGATTTCACACACCTCCATTCTATGAGTTCACACACCTCCATTGTGACTACACACCCTACCATTCTATGAGTTCACACACCTCCATTCTGAATTCAACACCTCCATTCTATGACTTCACACACCTGCATTCTATGACTTCAGACACCTCCTTTCTATGACTTCACCCAACTCCATTCTATGACTTCACACCTCCATTCTGACTTCACACACCTCCATTCTGTGACTTCACACACCTCCATTATATGACTTCACACACCTCCATTCTATGACTTAACACACCTCCATTCTATGCCTTCACACACCTCCATTCTGTGACTTCACACACCTCCATTCTATGCCTTCACACACCTTCATTCTTACTTCACAAACATATATTCTATGACTTCACACACTTCCATTCTTTGACTTCATACACCTCCATTCTATGTCTTCACACACCTCCATTATTTGACTTCACACGACTAAATTCTGAGTTGACACATCTCCATTCTGTGACTTCAAACACCTCCATTCTGACTTCACACATCTCCATTCTATGACTTCACACACCTTCATTTTTATTTTACAAACATCCATTCTATAACTTCACACACCTCCATTCTGTGACTTCACACACCTCCTTTCTATGACTTCACCCAACTCCATTCTATGACTTCACACCTCCATTCTGACTTCACACACATCCATTCTATGACTTCACACACCTTCATTTTTACTTTACAAATATCCATTCTATAACTTCACACACCTCCATTCTATGACTTCACACACCTCCATTCAGTGACTTCACACACCTCAATTCTATGACTTCACACACCTCCATTGTGTGACTTCACACACCTCCATTCTATGACTTCACACACTTCCATTGTGACGTCACACACCTCCATTCTTTGAGTTCACACACCTCCATTCTGACTTCACACACCTCCACTCTATGACTTCACACACCTCCATTCTGAATTCACACAGCTCCATTCTGTGCTTCACAAAACTCTATTCTATGATTTCACACAACTCCATACTATGACTTCACACAACTGCATCTATGACTTCACACACCTCCATTCTGACATCACACACCTCCATTCTATGACTTCACAGACCTCGAATCTGTGATTTCACTCATATGCACTCTATGACTTCACACTCCTCCATTCTATGACTTCCCACACCTCCTTTCTATGACTTCACCCACCTCCAATCGATGACTACACACCTCCATTCCGACTTCACACACCTCCATTCTGTGACTTCACACACCCCCATTCTATGAGTTCACATACCTCCATTCTATGACTTCACACACCTTCATTCTTACTTCAGAAACATCAGTCCTATGACTTCACACACCTCCATTCCATGACTTCACAAACCTCCATTCTGTGACTTCACACACCTCCTTTCTGAGTTCACACAACTCCATTCTGTGACTTCTCACACCTCGATTCTGTGACTTCACACAGCTCCAAACTGTGACTTCACACACCTCCATTCTGACTTCACACACCTCCATTCTATGACTTCACACACTTCCATTCTATGACTTCATACACCTCCATTCTTTGACTTCACACACCTCCATTCTGAGTTCACACAACTCCATTCTGTGACTTCTCACACCTCGATTCTGTGACTTCACACAGCTCCAAACTGTGACTTCACACACCTCCATTCTATGAGTTCACACACCTCCATTCTGTGACTTCACACACCTCCATTCTATGACCTCACACACCCTCATTCTATGATTTCACACACCTCCATTCTATGAGTTCACACACCTCCATTCTGACTTCACACACCTCCATTCATTGACTTCACAAACTTCCATTGTGACGTCACACACCTCCATTCTATGAGTTCACACACCTACATTCTATGACATCACACACCTCCATTCTGACTTCACACACCTCTATTCTATGACTTGCAACACCTACATTCTGACTTCCCACACCTCCATTCTATGACTTCACAGACCTCGAATCTGTGACTTCACTCACGTCCACTCTATGACTTCACACTTCTTCATTCTATGACTTCCCACACCTAATTTCTGTGACTTCACCCACCTCCATTCTGACTTCACACCTCCATTCTGACTTCACACACCTCCATTCTGTGACTTCTCACACCTCGATTCTGTGACTTCACACAGCTCCAATCTGTGACTTCACAAAACTCCATTCTATGATTTCACATATCTCCATACTATGACTTCACACACCTCCATCTATGAATTCACACACCTCCATTCTGAGTTCACACACCTCCATTCTGTGACTTCACACACCTCCATTGTATGACTTCACACACCTCCATTCTGTGACTTCACACACCTGCATTCTATGACTTCACAAACTTCCATTTTGATGTCACACACCTCCATTCTATGAGTTCACACACCTCCATTCTATGACTTCACACACCTCCATTCTGATTTCACACACCTCTATTCTATGACTTGCAACACCTACATTCTGACTTCCCACACCTCCATTCTGTGACTTCACACACCTCCATTCCGGCTTCACACACCTCCATTGTATGACTTCACAAACCTCCATTCTGTGACTTCACACACCTCCTTTCTGAGTTCACACAACTCCATTCTGTGACTTCTCACACCTCGATTCTGTGACTTCACACAGCTCCAAACTGTGACTTCACAAACCTCCATTCTGACTTCACACACCTCCATTCTATGACTTCACACACTTCCATTCTATGACTTCATACACCTCCATTCTTTGACTTCACACACCTCCATTCTGAGTTCACACAACTCCATTCTGTGACTTCTCACACCTCGATTCTGTGACTTCACACAGCTCCAAACTGTGACTTCACACACCTCCATTCTATGAGTTCACACACCTCCATTCTGTGACTTCACACACCTCCATTCTATGACCTCACACACCCTCATTCTATGATTTCACACATCTCCATTCTATGAGTTCACACACCTCCATTCTGACTTCACACACCTCCATTCTATGACTTCACAAACTTCCATTGTGACGTCACACACCTCCACTCTATGAGTTCACACACCTACATTCTATGACATCACACACCTCCATTCTGACTTCACAGACCTCTATTCTATGACTTGCAACACCTACATTCTCACTTCCCACACCTCCATTCTATGACTTCACAGACCTCGAATCTGTGACTTCACTCACCTCCACTCTATGACTTCACACTTCTTCATTCTATGACTTCCCACACCTAATTTCTGTGACTTCACCCACCTCCATTCTATGACTTCACACCTCCATTCTGACTTCACACACCTCCATTCTATGACTTCACACACCTCCATTCTATGATTTCACATATCTCCATACTATGACTTCACACACCTCCATCTATGAATTCACACTCCTCCATTCTGAGTTCACACACCTCCATTCTGTGACTTCACACACCTCCATTCCGGCTTCACACACCTCCATTGTATGACTTCACACACCTCCATTCTGTGACTTCACACACCTGGATTCTATGACTTCACAAACTTCCATTGTGACGTCACACACCTCCATTCTGTGAGTTCACACACCTCCATTCTATGACTTCACACACCTCCATTCTGACTTCACACACCTCTATTCTATGACTTGCAACACCTACATTCTGACTTCCCACACATCCATTCTATGACTTCACAGACCTCGAATCTGTGACTTCACTCACCTCCACTCTATGACTTCACACTTCTCCATTCTATGACTTCCCACACCTAATTTCTGTCACTTCACCCACCTCCATTCTATGACTTCACACCTCCATTCTGACTTCACACACCTCCATTCTATGACTTCACACACCTCCATTCTGACTTCACTCACCTCCATTCTGTGACTTCACACACCTTCATTCTATGATTTCACACACCTCAATTCTGTGACTTCACACACCTGAATTCTATGACTTCACACACCTCCATTCTGTGACTTCACACACCTCCATTCTATGACTTCACACACCTCCATTCTATGACTTCACACACCTACATTTTGACTTCACACACCTCCATTCTCTGAGTTCACATACCTGCATTGTGACTTTACACACCTCCATTCTATGACTTCACACACCTCCATTCTGACCTCACACACCATTCTGACTTCACACATCTAAATTCTTTGACTTTACACACCACCATTCTGATTTCACACACCTCCATTCTATGAGTTCACTCACCTCCATTCTATGACTTCATACACCTCCTTTCTGTGTTGACACACCTCCATTCTATGACTTCACACACCACCAATCTGAATTCACACACCTCCATTCTATGACTTCACCCACCTCCATTCTATGACTTCACACACCTCCATTCTCCGAATTCACACCCCTCTAATTTGATATCTCATACCTCCATTCTATGACTTCACAAACCTCCCTTCGGTGACTTCACAATACTCCATTCTATGACTTCACACATCTACATTCTATGACTTCACACACCTCAATTCTGACTCACACATCTCCATTCTGTGACTTCACAAAGCTCCACTCTATGATTTCACATATCTCCATACTATGACTTCACACACCTCCATGTATGACTTCACACACCTCCATTCTGAGTTCACACACCTCAATTCTGTGACTTCACACACCTCCATTCTGACTTCACACACCTCCATTGTATGACTTCACTCACCTCCACTCTGTGACTTCACACTTCTCCATTCTATGACTTCCCACACCTAAGTTCTATGACTTCACCCACCTACATTCTATGACTTCACACCTCCATTCTGACTTCACACACCTCCATTCTATGACTTCACACACCTCCATTCTGACTTCACCCACCTCCATTCTGTGACTTCACACACCTCCATTCTATGATTTCACACACCTCCATTCTGTGACTTCACACACCTCCATTCTTTGACTTCACACGCCTCCATTCTGTGACTTCACACACCTCCATTCTGAGTTCACAAACCTCCATTCTTTGACTTCTCACACCTCGATTCTGTGACTTCACACACCTCCAATCTGTGACTTCACACAATTCCCATCTATGACTTCACACACCTCCATTCTATGACTTCACACACCTCCATTCTGTGACTTCACACACCTCCATTCTATGACCTCACACGCCCTCATTCTGTGATTTCATACACCTCCATTCTATGACTTCATATCGTCCATTCTGTGACTTCACACACCTCCATTCTATGACTTCACACACTTCCATTCTATGACTTCACACACCTCCATTCTATGACTTCACACACCTCCATTCTGTGACTTCACACACCTCCATTCTATGACTTCACGCACCTCCATTGTGACTACACACACCTCCATTCTATGAGTTCACACACTGCCATTCTGACTTCACACAGTTCAATTCTGTGAGTTCACAAAATTCCATTCTCACTTCACACACCTCCATTGCATGAATTCACACACTTCCATTCTGTGACTTCACACACTTCCATTGTGACGTCACACACCTCCATTCTATGAGTTCACACACCTCCATTCTATGACTTCACACACCTCCATTCTGACTTCACAAACCTCTATTCTATGACTTCTCACACCTCCATTCTGACATCACACACCTCCACTCTATGACTTCAAACTCCTCCATTCTATGACTTCCCATACCTCCTTTCTATGACTTCACCCACCTTCATTCTATGACTTCACACCTCCATTCTGACTTCACACACTTCCATTCAGTGACTTCACACACCTCCATTCAATGACTTCACACACCTCCATTCTATGACTTCACACACCTTCATTCTTACTTCAGAAACATCCATTCTATGACCTCACACACCTACATCTATGACTTCATAAACCTCCATTCTGTGATTCACACACCTCCATACTGAGTTCACAAAACTCCATTCGGTGACTTAACACACATCCATTTTGACTTCACACACCTCCAATATATGACTTCAAACAGCTCAATTCTCTGACTTCACACACCTCCATTCTATGACTTTAAACCCGTACATTCTATGACTTCATACACCTCCATTCTATGACTTCACCCACCTCCATTCTATGACTTCACACACCTCCATTTTCCGACTTCACACCCCTCTAATTTGATTTCTCATACCTCCATTCTATGACATCTCAAACCTCCCTTCGGTGACTTCACAATACTCCATTCTATGACTTCACACATCTACAATCTATGACTTCACACACCTCAATTCTGACTCACAGAACTCCATTCTGTGACTTCACAAAACTCCATTCTATGATTTCACATATCTCCATACTATGACTTCACACACCTCCATCTATGATTGCACACACCTCCATTCTGAGTTCACACACATCCATTCTGTGACTTCACACACCTCTATTCTATGCTTTCACAAACTTCCATTGTGACGTCACACACCTCCATTTTATGAGTTCACACACCTCCATTCTATGACTTCAAACACCTCCATTCTGACTTCACACACCTCTATTCTATGACTTCGAACACCTATATTCTGACTTCACACACCTACTTTCTGTGACTTCACACACCTCCCTTCAATGACTTCACACACCTACATTCTTTGACTTCACCCACCTCCAATCTATGACTACACACCTCCATTCTGACTTCACCCACCTCCATTCTCTGACTTCACACACCTCCATTCTATAACTTCACACACCTCCATTCTATGACTTCACACACCTCCATTCTGAATTCACACAGCTCCATTCTGTGACTTCACAAAACTCCAATCTATGATTTCACACACCTCCATACTATGACTTGACACAACTCCATCTATGACTTCACACACCTCAATTCTGACTTCACACACCTCTATTCTATGACTTCGCACACCTCCATTCTGACATCACACACCTCCATTCTATGACTTCACCCACCTCCAATCTATGACTACACACCTCCATTCTGACTTCACACACCTCCATTCTGTGACTTCACACACCTCCATACCATGACTTCACACACCTTCATTTTTACTTCAGAAACATTCACACACCTCCATTCTATGACTTCACAAACCTCCATTCTGTGACTTCACACATGCATTTTGACTTCACACACCTCCAATATATGACTTCAAACACCTCAATTCTGTGACTTCACACCGCTCCATTCTATGACTTCATAACGTCCATTCTGTGACTTCACACACCTCCATTCTATGACTTCACACACTTCCATTCTATGACTTCACACACCTCCATTCTGTGCCTTTACACACCTCCATTCTGAGTTCACACACCTCCATTCTGTGACGTCACACACCTCTATTCTGTGACTTCCCACACCTCCATTCTGTGACTTCACACACCTCCATTCTATGACTTCACACACCTCTATTCTGACTTCACACACCTCCATTCTATGACTTCATACACCTCCATTCTGACTTCACACACCTCCATTCTATGACTTCGCACACCTCTCTTCTGATTTCACACATCTCCATTCTGTGACTTCACACACCTCCATTCAATGACTTCACACACCTACATTCTTTGACTTCACACACCTCCAATCTGACATCACACACCTCCATTCTATGATTTCACAGACCTCGAATCTATGACTTCACTCACCTGCACTCTATTACTTCCCACACCACCTTTCTATGACTTCACCCACCTCCAATATATGACTAAACACCTCCATTCTGACTTCACACCCCTCCATTCTGTGACTTCACACACCTCCATTCTATGACTTCACACACCTTCATTCTTACTTCAGAAACATCCATTCTATGACTTCACACACCTCAATTCTATGATTTCACAAACCTCCATTCTGTGACTTCACACACCTCCATTCTGGTTTCACATACTTCCATTCAATGACTTCACACACTTCCATTCTATGACTTCACACACCTCCATTCTCTGACTTCACACACCTCCATTCTGAGTTCACACACCTCCATTCTGTGACTTCACACACCTCCATTCTGTGACTTCACACACTTCCATTCTATGACTTCACACACCTTCATCCTATGATTTCACACACATCCATTCTGTGACTTCACAAACCTACATTCTATGACCTCACACACCCTCATTCTATGATTTCACACACCTCCATTCTATGACTTCACACATCCATTTTGATTTCACACACCTCCAATATATGACTTCAAACACCTCAATTCTGTGACTTCACACACCTCCATTCTATGACTTCAAACCGTCCATTCTGTGACTTCACACACCTCCATTCTATGACTTCACACACTTCCATTCTATGACTTCACACACCTCCATTCTGAGTTCACACACCTCAATTCTGGGACTTCACAGACCTCCAATCTGTGACTTCCTTCACCTCCATTCTGTGACTTCCGACACCTCCATTCTATGACTTCACGCACCTCCATTCTATGACTTCACACACGTCCATTCTATGACTTCACACACCTCCATTCCATGTCTTCACACACCTCCATTCTTTGACTTCACACACCTAAATTCTGAGTTGACACATCTCCATTCTGTGACTTCACACACCTCCATTCTGACTTCACCCACCTCCATTCTATGACTTCACACACCTCGATTCTCCGACTTCACACCCCTCTAATTTGATTTCTCATACCTCCATTCTATGACTTCTCAAACCTCCCTTCGGTGACTTCACAATACTCCATTCTATGACTTCACACATCTACATTCTATGACTTCACACACCTCAATTCTGACTCACACAACTCCATTCTGTGACTTCACAAAACTCCATTCTATGATTTCACATATCTCCATACTATGACTTCACACACCTCCATCTATGATTGCACACACCTCCATTCTGAGTTCACACACCTCCATTCTGTGACTTCACACACCTCCATTCTGACTTCACACATCTCCATTGTATGACTTCACACACCTCCATTCTGTGACTTCACACACCTCTATTCTATGCCTTCACAAACTTCCATTGTGACGTCACACACCTCCATTTTATGAGTTCACACAACTCCATTCTATGACTTCACACACCTCCATTCTGAGTTCACACACCTCTATTCTATGACTTCGAACACCTATATTCTGACTTCACACACCTCCATTCTCTGACTTCACACACCTCCATTCAATGACTTCACACACCTATATTCTTTGACTTCACCCACCTCCAATCTATGACTAAACACCTCCATTCTGACTTCATACACCTACATTCTCTGACTTCACACACCTCCATTCTATAACTTCACACACCTCCATTCTATGACTTCATACACCTCCATTCTGAATTCACACAGCTCCATTCTGTGACTTCACAAAACTCCATTCTATGATTTCACACACCTCCATACTATGACTTCACACAGCTCCATCTATGACTTCACACACCTCCATTCTGACTTCACACACCTCTATTCTATGACTTCGCACACCTCCATTCTGACATCACACACCTCCATTCTATGACTTCACAGACCTCGAATCTGTGACTTCACTAACCTCACTCTATGACTTCACACTCCTCCATTCTATGACTTCACCCACCTCCAATCTATGACTCCACACCTCCATTCTGTGACTTCACACACCTCCATACCATGACTTCACACACCTTCATTTTTACTTCAGAAACATTCACACACCTCCATTCTATGACTTCACAAACCTCCATTCTGTGACTTCACACATGCATTTTGACTTCACACACCTCCAATATATGACTTCAAACACCTCAATTCTGTGACTTCACACCGCTCCATTCTATGACTTCATAACGTCCATTCTGTGACTTCACACTCCTCCATTCTATGACTTCACACACCTCTATTCTGACTTCACACACCTCCATTCCATGACTTCATACACCTCCATTCTGACTTCACACACCTCCATTCTATGATTTCAAACCGTCCATTCTGTGACTTCACACACCTCCATTTTATGACTTCACACACTTCCATTCTATGACTTCACACACCTCCATTCTGTGACTTTACACACCTCCATTCTGAGTTCACACACCTCAATTCTGGAACTTCACACACCTCCAATATGTGACTTCCCACAACTCCATTCTGTCACCTCACACACCTCCATTCTATGACTTCACACACCTCTATTCTATGACTACACACACGTCCATTCTGTGATTTCACACACCTCCATTCTATGAGTTCACACACCTCCATTGTGACTACACACCCTACCATTCTATGAGTTCACACACCTCCATTCTGAATTCAACACCTCCATTCTATGACTTCACACACCTGCATTCTATGACTTCAGACACCTCCTTTCTATGACTTCACCCAACTCCATTCTATGACTTCACACCTCCATTCTGACTTCACACACCTCCATTCTGTGACTTCACACACCTCCATTATATGACTTCACACACCTCCATTCTATGACTTAACACACCTCCATTCTATGCCTTCACACACCTCCATTCTGTGACTTCACACACCTCCATTCTATGCCTTCACACACCTTCATTCTTACTTCACAAACATATATTCTATGACTTCACACACTTCCATTCTTTGACTTCATACACCTCCATTCTATGTCTTCACACACCTCCATTATTTGACTTCACACGACTAAATTCTGAGTTGACACATCTCCATTCTGTGACTTCAAACACCTCCATTCTGACTTCACACATCTCCATTCTATGACTTCACACACCTTCATTTTTATTTTACAAACATCCATTCTATAACTTCACACACCTCCATTCTGTGACTTCACACACCTCCTTTCTATGACTTCACCCAACTCCATTCTATGACTTCACACCTCCATTCTGACTTCACACACATCCATTCTATGACTTCACACACCTTCATTTTTACTTTACAAACATCCATTCTATAACTTCACACACCTCCATTCTATGACTTCACACACCTCCATTCAGTGACTTCACACACCTCAATTCTATGACTTCACACACCTCCATTGTGTGACTTCACACACCTCCATTCTATGACTTCACACACTTCCATTGTGACGTCACACACCTCCATTCTTTGAGTTCACACACCTCCATTCTGACTTCACACACCTCCACTCTATGACTTCACACACCTCCATTCTGAATTCACACAGCTCCATTCTGTGCCTTCACAAAACTCTATTCTATGATTTCACACAACTCCATACTATGACTTCACACAACTGCATCTATGACTTCACACACCTCCATTCTGACATCACACACCTCCATTCTATGACTTCACAGACCTCGAATCTGTGATTTCACTCATATGCACTCTATGACTTCACACTCCTCCATTCTATGACTTCCCACACCTCCTTTCTATGACTTCACCCACCTCCAATCGATGACTACACACCTCCATTCCGACTTCACACACCTCCATTCTGTGACTTCACACACCCCCATTCTATGAGTTCACATACCTCCATTCTATGACTTGACACAACTTCATTCTTACTTCAGAAACATCAGTCCTATGACTTCACACACCTCCATTCCATGACTTCACAAACCTCCATTCTGTGACTTCACACACCTCCTTTCTGAGTTCACACAACTCCATTCTGTGACTTCTCACACCTCGATTCTGTGACTTCACACAGCTCCAAACTGTGACTTCACACACCTCCATTCTGACTTCACACACCTCCATTCTATGACTTCACACACTTCCATTCTATGACTTCATACACCTCCATTCTTTGACTTCACACACCTCCATTCTGAGTTCACACAACTCCATTCTGTGACTTCTCACACCTCGATTCTGTGACTTCACACAGCTCCAAACTGTGACTTCACACACCTCCATTCTATGAGTTCACACACCTCCATTCTGTGACTTCACACACCTCCATTCTATGACCTCACACACCCTCATTCTATGATTTCACACACCTCCATTCTATGAGTTCACACACCTCCATTCTGACTTCACACACCTCCATTCATTGACTTCACAAACTTCCATTGTGACGTCACACACCTCCATTCTATGAGTTCACACACCTACATTCTATGACATCACACACCTCCATTCTGACTTCACACACCTCTATTCTATGACTTGCAACACCTACATTCTGACTTCCCACACCTCCATTCTATGACTTCACAGACCTCGAATCTGTGACTTCACTCACGTCCACTCTATGACTTCACACTTCTTCATTCTATGACTTCCCACACCTAATTTCTGTGACTTCACCCACCTCCATTCTCTGACTTCACACCTCCATTCTGACTTCACACACCTCCATTCTATGACTTCACACACCTCCATTCTGACTTCACACACCTCCATTCTGTGACTTCACAAAACTCCATTCTATGATTTCACATATCTCCATACTATGACTTCACACACCTCCATCTATGAATTCACACACCTCCATTCTGAGTTCACTCACCTCCATTCTGTGACTTCACACACCTCCATTCCGGCTTCACACACCTCCATTGTATGACTTCACACACCTCCATTCTGTGACTTCACACACCTGCATTCTATGACTTCACAAACTTCCATTTTGATGTCACACACCTCCATTCTATGAGTTCACACACCTCCATTCTATGACTTCACACACCTCCATTCTGATTTCACACACCTCTATTCTATGACTTGCAACACCTACATTCTGACTTCCCACACCTCCATTCTGTGACTTCACACACCTCGATTCCGGCTTCACACACCTCCATTGTATGACTTCACAAACCTCCATTCTGTGACTTCACACACCTCCTTTCTGAGTTCACACAACTCCATTCTGTGACTTCTCACACCTCGATTCTGTGACTTCACACAGCTCCAAACTGTGACTTCACAAACCTCCATTCTGACTTCACACACCTCCATTCTATGACTTCACACACCTCCATTCTGACTTCACTCACCTCCATTCTGTGACTTCACACACCTTCATTCTATGATTTCACACACCTCAATTCTGTGACTTCACACACCTGAATTCTATGACTTCACACACCTCCATTCTGTGACTTCACACACCTCCATTCTATGACTTCACACACCTCCATTCTATGACTTCACACACCTACATTTTGACTTCACACACCTCCATTCTCTGAGTTCACATACCTGCATTGTGACTTTACACACCTCCATTCTATGACTTCACACACCTCCATTCTGACCTCACACACCTCCATTCTGACTTCACACATCTAAATTCTTTGACTTTACACACCACCATTCTGATTTCACACACCTCCATTCTATGAGTTCACTCACCTCCATTCTATAACTTCATACACCTCCTTTCTGTGTTGACACACCTCCATTCTATGACTTCACACACCACCAATCTGAATTCACACACCTCCATTCTATGACTTCACCCACCTCCATTCTATGACTTCACACACCTCCATTCTCCGAATTCACACCCCTCTAATTTGATATCTCATACCTCCATTCTATGACTTCACAAACCTCCCTTCGGTGACTTCACAATACTCCATTCTATGACTTCACACATCTACATTCTATGACTTCACACACCTCAATTCTGACTCACACATCTCCATTCTGTGACTTCACAAAGCTCCACTCTATGATTTCACATATCTCCATACTATGACTTCACACACCTCCATGTATGACTTCACACACCTCCATTCTGAGTTCACACACCTCAATTCTGTGACTTCACACACCTCCATTCTGACTTCACACACCTCCATTGTATGATTTCACTCACCTCCACTCTGTGACTTCACACTTCTCCATTCTATGACTTCCCACACCTAAGTTCTATGACTTCACCCACCTACATTCTATGACTTCACACCTCCATTCTGACTTCACACACCTCCATTCTATGACTTCACACACCTCAATTCTGACTTCACCCACCTCCATTCTGTGACTTCACACACCTCCATTCTATGATTTCACACACCTCCATTCTGTGACTTCACACACCTCCATTCTTTGACTTCACACGCCTCCATTCTGTGACTTCACACACCTCCATTCTGAGTTCACAAACCTCCATTCTTTGACTTCTCACACCTCGATTCTGTGACTTCACACACCTCCAATCTGTGACTTCACACAATTCCCATCTATGACTTCACACACCTCCATTCTATGACTTCACACACCTCCATTCTGTGACTTCACACACCTCCATTCTATGACCTCACACGCCCTCATTCTGTGATTTCATACACCTCCATTCTATGACTTCATATCGTCCATTCTGTGACTTCACACACCTCCATTCTATGACTTCACACACTTCCATTCTATGACTTCACACACCTCCATTCTATGACTTCACACACCTCCATTCTGTGACTTCACACACCTCCATTCTATGACTTCACGCACCTCCATTGTGACTACACACACCTCCATTCTATGAGTTCACACACTGCCATTCTGACTTCACACAGTTCAATTCTGTGAGTTCACAAAATTCCATTCTCACTTCACACACCTCCATTGCATGAATTCACACACTTCCATTCTGTGACTTCACACACTTCCATTGTGACGTCACACACCTCCATTCTATGAGTTCACACACCTCCATTCTATGACTTCACACACCTCCATTCTGACTTCACAAACCTCTATTCTATGACTTCTCACACCTCCATTCTGACATCACACACCTCCACTCTATGACTTCAAACTCCTCCATTCTATGACTTCCCATACCTCCTTTCTATGACTTCACCCACCTTCATTCTATGACTTCACACCTCCATTCTGACTTCACACACTTCCATTCAGTGACTTCACACACCTCCATTCAATGACTTCACACACCTCCATTCTATGACTTCACACACCTTCATTCTTACTTCAGAAACATCCATTCTATGACCTCACACACCTACATCTATGACTTCATAAACCTCCATTCTGTGATTCACACACCTCCATACTGAGTTCACAAAACTCCATTCGGTGACTTAACACACATCCATTTTGACTTCACACACCTCCAATATATGACTTCAAACAGCTCAATTCTCTGACTTCACACACCTTCATTCTATGACTTTAAACCCGTACATTCTGTGACTTCACACACCGCCATTCTATGACTTCATACACCTCCATTCTATGACTTCACCCACCTCCATTCTATGACTTCACACACCTCCATTTTCCGACTTCACACCCCTCTAATTTGATTTCTCATACCTCCATTCTATGACATCTCAAACCTCCCTTCGGTGACTTCACAATACTCCATTCTATGACTTCACACATCTACAATCTATGACTCCACACACCTCAATTCTGACTCACAGAACTCCATTCTGTGACTTCACAAAACTCCATTCTATGATTTCACATATCTCCATACTATGACTTCACACACCTCCATCTATGATTGCACACACCTCCATTCTGAGTTCACACACCTCCATTCTGTGACTTCACACACCTCTATTCTATGCTTTCACAAACTTCCATTGTGACGTCACACACCTCCATTTTATGAGTTCACACACCTCCATTCTATGACTTCAAACACCTCCATTCTGACTTCACACACCTCTATTCTATGACTTCGAACACCTATATTCTGACTTCACACACCTCCTTTCTGTGACTTCACACACCTCCCTTCAATGACTTCACACACCTACATTCTTTGACTTCACCCACCTCCAATCTATGACTACACACCTCCATTCTGACTTCACCCACCTCCATTCTCTGACTTCACACACCTCCATTCTATAACTTCACACACCTCCATTCTATGACTTCACACACCTCCATTCTGAATTCACACAGCTCCATTCTGTGACTTCACAAAACTCCAATCTTTGATTTCACACACCTCCATACTATGACTTGACACAACTCCATCTATGACTTCACACACCTCAATTCTGACTTCACACACCTCTATTCTATGACTTCGCACACCTCCATTCTGACATCACACACCTCCATTCTATGACTTCACAGACCTCGAATCTGTGACTTCACTCACCTCACTCTATGACTTCACACTCCTCCATTCTATGACTTCACCCACCTCCAATCTATGACTACACACCTCCATTCTGACTTCACACACCTCCATTCTGTGACTTCACACACCTCCATACCATGACTTCACACACCTTCATTTTTACTTCAGAAACATTCACACACCTCCATTCTATGACTTCACAAACCTCCATTCTGTGACTTCACACATGCATTTTGACTTCACACACCTCCAATATATGACTTCAAACACCTCAATTCTGTGACTTCACACCGCTCCATTCTATGACTTCATAACGTCCATTCTGTGACTTCACACACCTCCATTCTATGACTTCACACACTTCCATTCTATGACTTCACACACCTCCATTCTGTGCCTTTACACACCTCCATTCTGAGTTCACACACCTCCATTCTGTGACGTCACACACCTCTATTCTGTGACTTCCCACACCTCCATTCTGTGACTTCACACACCTCCATTCTATGACTTCACACACCTCTATTCTGACTTCACACACCTCCATTCTATGACTTCATACACCTCCATTCTGACTTCACACACCTCCATTCTGTGACTTCGCACACCTCTCTTCTGATTTCACACATCTCCATTCTGTGACTTCACACACCTCCATTCAATGACTTCACACACCTACATTCTTTGACTTCACACACCTCCAATCTGACATCACACACCTCCATTCTATGATTTCACACACCTCGAATCTATGACTTCACTCACCTGCACTCTATTACTTCCCACACCACCTTTCTATGACTTCACCCACCTCCAATATATGACTAAACACCTCCATTCTGACTTCACACCCCTCCATTCTGTGACTTCACACACCTCCATTCTATGACTTCACACACCTTCATTCTTACTTCAGAAACATCCATTCTATGGCTTCACACACCTCAATTCTATGATTTCACAAACCTCCATTCTGTGACTTCACACACCTCCATTCTGGTTTCACATACTTCCATTCTATGACTTCACAAACTTCCATTCTATGACTTCACACACCTCCATTCTCTGACTTCACACACCTCCATTCTGAGTTCACACACCTCCATTCTGTGACTTCACACACCTCCATTCTGTGACTTCACACACTTCCATTCTATGACTTCACACACCTTCATCCTATGATTTCACACACATCCATTCTGTGACTTCACAAACCTACATTCTATGACCTCACACACCCTCATTCTATGATTTCACACACCTCCATTCTATGACTTCACACATCCATTTTGATTTCACACACCTCCAATATATGACTTCAAACACCTCAATTCTGTGACTTCACACACCTCCATTCTATGACTTCAAACCGTCCATTCTGTGACTTCACACACCTCCATTCTATGACTTCACACACTTCCATTCTATGACTTCACACACCTCCATTCTGAGTTCACACACCTCAATTCTGGGACTTCACAGACCTCCAATCTGTGACTTCCTTCACCTCCATTCTGTGACTTCCGACACCTCCATTCTATGACTTCACGCACCTCCATTCTATGACTTCACACACGTCCATTCTATGACTTCACACACCTCCATTCCATGTCTTCACACACCTCCATTCTTTGACTTCACACACCTAAATTCTGAGTTGACACATCTCCATTCTGTGACTTCACACACCTCCATTCTGACTTCACCCACCTCCATTCTATGACTTCACACACCTCGATTCTCCGACTTCACACCCCTCTAATTTGATTTCTCATACCTCCATTCTATGACTTCTCAAACCTCCCTTCGGTGACTTCACAATACTCCATTCTATGACTTCACACATCTACATTCTATGACTTCACACACCTCAATTCTGACTCACACAACTCCATTCTGTGACTTCACAAAACTCCATTCTATGATTTCACATATCTCCATACTATGACTTCACACACCTCCATCTATGATTGCACACACCTCCATTCTGAGTTCACACACCTCCATTCTGTGACTTCACACACCTCCATTCTGACTTCACACATCTCCATTGTATGACTTCACACACCTCCATTCTGTGACTTCACACACCTCTATTCTATGCCTTCACAAACTTCCATTGTGACGTCACACACCTCCATTTTATGAGTTCACACAACTCCATTCGATGACTTCACACACCTCCATTCTGACTTCACACACCTCTATTCTATGACTTCGAACACCTATATTCTGACTTCACACACCTCCATTCTCTGACTTCACACACCTCCATTCAATGACTTCACACACCTATATTCTTTGACTTCACCCACCTCCAATCTATGACTAAACACCTCCATTCTGACTTCATACACCTACATTCTCTGACTTCACACACCTCCATTCTATAACTTCACACACCTCCATTCTATGACTTCACACACCTCCATTCTGAATTCACACAGCTCCATTCTGTGACTTCACAAAACTCCATTCTATGATTTCACACACCTCCATACTATGACTTCACACAGCTCCATCTATGACTTCACACACCTCCATTCTGACTTCACACACCTCTATTCTATGACTTCGCACACCTCCATTCTGACATCACACACCTCCATTCTATGACTTCACAGACCTCGAATCTGTGACTTCACTAACCTCACTCTATGACTTCACACTCCTCCATTCTATGACTTCACCCACCTCCAATCTATGACTCCACACCTCCATTCTGTGAATTCACACACCTCCATACCATGACTTCACACGCCTTCATTTTTACATCAGAAACATTCACACACCTCCATTCTATGACTTCACAATCCTCCATTCTGTGACTTCACACATGCATTTTGACTTCACACACCTCCAATATATGACTTCAAACACCTCAATTCTATGACTTCACACCGCTCCATTCTATGACTTCATAACGTCCATTCTGTGACTTCACACACCTCCATTCTATGACTTCACACACCTCTATTCTGACTTCACACACCTCCATTCCATGACTTCATACACCTCCATTCTGACTTCACACACCTCCATTCTATGATTTCAAACCGTCCATTCTGTGACTTCACACACCTCCATTTTATGACTTCACACACTTCCATTCTATGACTTCACACACCTCCATTCTGTGACTTTACACACCTCCATTCTGAGTTCACACACCTCAATTCTGGAACTTCACACACCTCCAATATGTGACTTCCCACAACTCCATTCTGTCACCTCACACACCTCCATTCTATGACTTCACACACCTCTATTCTATGACTACACACACGTCCATTCTGTGATTTCACACACCTCCATTCTATGAGTTCACACACCTCCATTGTGACTACACACCCTACCATTCTATGAGTTCACACACCTCCATTCTGAATTCAACACCTCCATTCTATGACTTCACACACCTGCATTCTATGACTTCAGACACCTCCTTTCTATGACTTCACCCAACTCCATTCTATGACTTCACACCTCCATTCTGACTTCACACACCTCCATTCTGTGACTTCACACACCTCCATTATATGACTTCACACACCTCCATTCTATGACTTAACACACTTCCATTCTATGCCTTCACACACCTCCATTCTGTGACTTCACACACCTCCATTCTATGCCTTCACACACCTTCATTCTTACTTCACAAACATATATTCTATGACTTCACACACTTCCATTCTTTGACTTCATACACCTCCATTCTATGTCTTCACACACCTCCATTATTTGACTTCACACGACTAAATTCTGAGTTGACACATCTCCATTCTGTGACTTCAAACACCTCCATTCTGACTTCACACATCTCCATTCTATGACTTCACACACCTTCATTTTTATTTTACAAACATCCATTCTATAACTTCACACACCTCCATTCTGTGACTTCACACACCTCCTTTCTATGACTTCACCCAACTCCATTCTATGACTTCACACCTCCATTCTGACTTCACACACATCCATTCTATGACTTCACACACCTTCATTTTTACTTTACAAACATCCATTCTATAACTTCACACACCTCCATTCTATGACTTCACACACCTCCATTCAGTGACTTCACACACCTCAATTCTATGACTTCACACACCTCCATTGTGTGACTTCACACACCTCCATTCTATGACTTCACACACTTCCATTGTGACGTCACACACCTCCATTCTTTGAGTTCACACACCTCCATTCTGACTTCACACACCTCCACTCTATGACTTCACACACCTCCATTCTGAATTCACACAGCTCCATTCTGTGCCTTCACAAAACTCTATTCTATGATTTCACACAACTCCATACTATGACTTCACACAACTGCATCTATGACTTCACACACCTCCATTCTGACATCACACACCTCCATTCTATGACTTCACAGACCTCGAATCTGTGATTTCACTCATATGCACTCTATGACTTCACACTCCTCCATTCTATGACTTCCCACACCTCCTTTCTATGACTTCACCCACCTCCAATCGATGACTACACACCTCCATTCCGACTTCACACACCTCCATTCTGTGACTTCACACACCCCCATTCTATGAGTTCACATACCTCCATTCTATGACTTGACACACCTTCATTCTTACTTCAGAAACATCAGTCCTATGACTTCACACACCTCCATTCCATGACTTCACAAACCTCCATTCTGTGACTTCACACACCTCCTTTCTGAGTTCACACAACTCCATTCTGTGACTTCTCACACCTCGATTCTGTGACTTCACACAGCTCCAAACTGTGACTTCACACACCTCCATTCTGACTTCACACACCTCCATTCTATGACTTCACACACTTCCATTCTATGACTTCATACACCTCCATTCTTTGACTTCACACACCTCCATTCTGAGTTCACACAACTCCATTCTGTGACTTCTCACACCTCGATTCTGTGACTTCACACAGCTCCAAACTGTGACTTCACACACCTCCATTCTATGAGTTCACACACCTCCATTCTGTGACTTCACACACCTCCATTCTATGACCTCACACACCCTCATTCTATGATTTCACACACCTCCATTCTATGAGTTCACACACCTCCATTCTGACTTCACACACCTCCATTCATTGACTTCACAAACTTCCATTGTGACGTCACACACCTCCATTCTATGAGTTCACACACCTACATTCTATGACATCACACACCTCCATTCTGACTTCACACACCTCTATTCTATGACTTGCAACACCTACATTCTGACTTCCCACACCTCCATTCTATGACTTCACAGACCTCGAATCTGTGACTTCACTCACGTCCACTCTATGACTTCACACTTCTTCATTCTATGACTTCCCACACCTAATTTCTGTGACTTCACCCACCTCCATTCTCTGACTTCACACCTCCATTCTGACTTCACACACCTCCATTCTATGACTTCACACACCTCCATTCTGACTTCACACACCTCCATTCTGTGACTTCACAAAACTCCATTCTATGATTTCACATATCTCCATACTATGACTTCACACACCTCCATCTATGAATTCACACACCTCCATTCTGAGTTCACACACCTCCATTCTGTGACTTCACACACCTCCATTCCGGCTTCACACACCTCCATTGTATGACTTCACACACCTCCATTCTGTGACTTCACACACCTGCATTCTATGACTTCACAAACTTCCATTTTGATGTCACACACCTCCATTCTATGAGTTCACACACCTGCATTCTATGACTTCACACACCTCCATTCTGATTTCACACACCTCTATTCTATGACTTGCAACACCTACATTCTGACTTCCCACACCTCCATTCTGTGACTTCACACACCTCCATTCCGGCTTCACACACCTCCATTGTATGACTTCACAAACCTCCATTCTGTGACTTCACACACCTCCTTTCTGAGTTCACACAACTCCATTCTGTGACTTCTCACACCTCGATTCTGTGACTTCACACAGCTCCAAACTGTGACTTCACAAACCTCCATTCTGACTTCACACACCTCCATTCTATGACTTCACACACTTCCATTCTATGACTTCATACACCTCCATTCTTTGACTTCACACACCTCCATTCTGAGTTCACACAACTCCATTCTGTGACTTCTCACACCTCGATTCTGTGACTTCACACAGCTCCAAACTGTGACTTCACACACCTCCATTCTATGAGTTCACACACCTCCATTCTGTGACTTCACACACCTCCATTCTATGACCTCACACACCCTCATTCTATGATTTCACACATCTCCATTCTATGAGTTCACACACCTCCATTCTGACTTCACACACCTCCATTCTATGACTTCACAAACTTCCATTGTGACGTCACACACCTCCACTCTATGAGTTCACACACCTACATTCTATGACATCACACACCTCCATTCTGACTTCACAGACCTCTATTCTATGACTTGCAACACCTACATTCTCACTTCCCACACCTCCATTCTATGACTTCACAGACCTCGAATCTGTGACTTCACTCACCTCCACTCTATGACTTCACACTTCTTCATTCTATGACTTCCCACACCTAATTTCTGTGACTTCACCCACCTCCATTCTATGACTTCACACCTCCATTCTGACTTCACACACCTCCATTCTATGACTTCACACACCTCCATTCTATGATTTCACATATCTCCATACTATGACTTCACACACCTCCATCTATGAATTCACACTCCTCCATTCTGAGTTCACACACCTCCATTCTGTGACTTCACACACCTCCATTCCGGCTTCACACACCTCCATTGTATGACTTCACACACCTCCATTCTGTGACTTCACACACCTGGATTCTATGACTTCACAAACTTCCATTGTGACGTCACACACCTCCATTCTGTGAGTTCACACACCTCCATTCTATGACTTCACACACCTCCATTCTGACTTCACACACCTCTATTCTATGACTTGCAACACCTACATTCTGACTTCCCACACATCCATTCTATGACTTCACAGACCTCGAATCTGTGACTTCACTCACCTCCACTCTATGACTTCACACTTCTCCATTCTATGACTTCCCACACCTAATTTCTGTCACTTCACCCACCTCCATTCTATGACTTCACACCTCCATTCTGACTTCACACACCTCCATTCTATGACTTCACACACCTCCATTCTGACTTCACTCACCTCCATTCTGTGACTTCACACACCTTCATTCTATGATTTCACACACCTCAATTCTGTGACTTCACACACCTGAATTCTATGACTTCACACACCTCCATTCTGTGACTTCACACACCTCCATTCTATGACTTCACACACCTCCATTCTATGACTTCACACACCTACATTTTGACTTCACACACCTCCATTCTCTGAGTTCACATACCTGCATTGTGACTTTACACACCTCCATTCTATGACTTCACACACCTCCATTCTGACCTCACACACCTCCATTCTGACTTCACACATCTAAATTCTTTGACTTTACACACCACCATTCTGATTTCACACACCTCCATTCTATGAGTTCACTCACCTCCATTCTATGACTTCATACACCTCCTTTCTGTGTTGACACACCTCCATTCTATGACTTCACACACCACCAATCTGAATTCACACACCTCCATTCTATGACTTCACCCACCTCCATTCTATGACTTCACACACCTCCATTCTCCGAATTCACACCCCTCTAATTTGATATCTCATACCTCCATTCTATGACTTCACAAACCTCCCTTCGGTGACTTCACAATACTCCATTCTATGACTTCACACATCTACATTCTATGACTTCACACACCTCAATTCTGACTCACACATCTCCATTCTGTGACTTCACAAAGCTCCACTCTATGATTTCACATATCTCCATACTATGACTTCACACACCTCCATGTATGACTTCACACACCTCCATTCTGAGTTCACACACCTCAATTCTGTGACTTCACACACCTCCATTCTGACTTCACACACCTCCATTGTATGACTTCACTCACCTCCACTCTGTGACTTCACACTTCTCCATTCTATGACTTCCCACACCTAAGTTCTATGACTTCACCCACCTACATTCTATGACTTCACACCTCCATTCTGACTTCACACACCTCCATTCTATGACTTCACACACCTCCATTCTGACTTCACCCACCTCCATTCTGTGACTTCACACACCTCCATTCTATGATTTCACACACCTCCATTCTGTGACTTCACACACCTCCATTCTTTGACTTCACACGCCTCCATTCTGTGACTTCACACACCTCCATTCTGAGTTCACAAACCTCCATTCTTTGACTTCTCACACCTCGATTCTGTGACTTCACACACCTCCAATCTGTGACTTCACACAATTCCCATCTATGACTTCACACACCTCCATTCTATGACTTCACACACCTCCATTCTGTGACTTCACACACCTCCATTCTATGACCTCACACGCCCTCATTCTGTGATTTCATACACCTCCATTCTATGACTTCATATCGTCCATTCTGTGACTTCACACACCTCCATTCTATGACTTCACACACTTCCATTCTATGACTTCACACACCTCCATTCTATGACTTCACACACCTCCATTCTGTGACTTCACACACCTCCATTCTATGACTTCACGCACCTCCATTGTGACTACACACACCTCCATTCTATGAGTTCACACACTGCCATTCTGACTTCACACAGTTCAATTCTGTGAGTTCACAAAATTCCATTCTCACTTCACACACCTCCATTGCATGAATTCACACACTTCCATTCTGTGACTTCACACACATCCATTGTGACGTCACACACCTCCATTCTATGAGTTCACACACCTCCATTCTATGACTTCACACACCTCCATTCTGACTTCACAAACCTCTATTCTATGACTTCTCACACCTCCATTCTGACATCACACACCTCCACTCTATGACTTCACACTCCTCCATTCTATGAGTTCCCATACCTCCTTTCTATGACTTCACCCACCTTCATTCTATGACTTCACACCTCCATTCTGACTTCACACACTTCCATTCAGTGACTTCACACACCTCCATTCAATGACTTCACACACCTCCATTCTATGACTTCACACACCTTCATTCTTACTTCAGAAACATCCATTCTATGACCTCACACACCTACATCTATGACTTCATAAACCTACATTCTGTGATTCACACACCTCCATACTGAGTTCACAAAACTCCATTCGGTGACTTAACACACATCCATTTTGACTTCACACACCTCCAATATATGACTTCAAACAGCTCAATTCTCTGACTTCACACACCTCCATTCTATGACTTTAAACCCGTACATTCTGTGACTTCACACACCGCCATTCTATGACTTCATACACCTCCATTCTATGACTTCACCCACCTCCATTCTATGACTTCACACACCTCCATTTTCCGACTTCACACCCCTCTAATTTGATTTCTCATACCTCCATTCTATGACATCTCAAACCTCCCTTCGGTGACTTCACAATACTCCATTCTATGACTTCACACTTCTACAATCTATGACTTCACACACCTCAATTCTGACTCACAGAACTCCATTCTGTGACTTCACAAAACTCCACTCTATGATTTCACATATCTCCATTCTATGACTTCACACACCTACATTTTGACTTCACACACCTCCATTCTCTGAGTTCACATACCTGCATTGTGACTTTACACACCTCCATTCTATGACTTCACACACCTCCATTCTGACCTCACACACCTCCATTCTGACTTCACACATCTAAATTCTTTGACTTTACACACCACCATTCTGATTTCACACACCTCCATTCTATGAGTTCACTCACCTCCATTCTATGACTTCATACACCTCCTTTCTGTGTTGACACACCTCCATTCTATGACTTCACACACCACCAATCTGAATTCACACACCTCCATTCTATGACTTCACCCACCTCCATTCTATGACTTCACACACCTCCATTCTCTGAATTCACACCCCTCTAATTTGATATCTCATACCTCCATTCTATGACTTCACAAACCTCCCTTCGGTGACTTCACAATACTCCATTCTATGACTTCACACATCTACATTCTATGACTTCACACACCTCAATTCTGACTCACACATCTCCATTCTGTGACTTCACAAAGCTCCACTCTATGATTTCACATATCTCCATACTATGACTTCACACACCTCCATGTATGACTTCACACACCTCCATTCTGAGTTCACACACCTCAATTCTGTGACTTCACACACCTCCATTCTGACTTCACACACCTCCATTGTATGACTTCACTCACCTCCACTCTGTGACTTCACACTTCTCCATTCTATGACTTCCCACACCTAAGTTCTATGACTTCACCCACCTACATTCTATGACTTCACACCTCCATTCTGACTTCACACACCTCCATTCTATGACTTCACACACCTCCATTCTGACTTCACCCACCTCCATTCTGTGACTTCACACACCTCCATTCTATGATTTCACACACCTCCATTCTGTGACTTCACACACCTCCATTCTTTGACTTCACACGCCTCCATTCTGTGACTTCACACACCTCCATTCTGAGTTCACAAACCTCCATTCTTTGACTTCTCACACCTCGATTCTGTGACTTCACACACCTCCAATCTGTGACTTCACACAATTCCCATCTATGACTTCACACACCTCCATTCTATGACTTCACACACCTCCATTCTGTGACTTCACACACCTCCATTCTATGACCTCACACGCCCTCATTCTGTGATTTCATACACCTCCATTCTATGACTTCATACCGTCCATTCTGTGACTTCACACACCTCCATTCTATGACTTCACACACTTCCATTCTATGACTTCACACACCTCCATTCTATGACTTCACACACCTCCATTCTGTGACTTCACACACCTCCATTCTATGACTTCACGCACCTCCATTGTGACTACACACACCTCCATTCTATGAGTTCACACACTGCCATTCTGACTTCACACAGTTCAATTCTGTGAGTTCACAAAATTCCATTCTCACTTCACACACCTCCATTGCATGAATTCACACACTTCCATTCTGTGACTTCACACACTTCCATTGTGACGTCACACACCTCCATTCTATGAGTTCACACACCTCCATTCTATGACTTCACACACCTCCATTCTGACTTCACAAACCTCTATTCTATGACTTCTCACACCTCCATTCTGACATCACACACCTCCACTCTATGACTTCACACTCCTCCATTCTATGACTTCCCATACCTCCTTTCTATGACTTCACCCACCTTCATTCTATGACTTCACACCTCCATTCTGACTTCACACACTTCCATTCAGTGACTTCACACACCTCCATTCAATGACTTCACACACCTCCATTCTATGACTTCACACACCTTCATTCTTACTTCAGAAACATCCATTCTATGACCTCACACACCTACATCTATGACTTCATAAACCTACATTCTGTGATTCACACACCTCCATACTGAGTTCACAAAACTCCATTCGGTGACTTAACACACATCCATTTTGACTTCACACACCTCCAATATATGACTTCAAACAGCTCAATTCTCTGACTTCACACACCTCCATTCTATGACTTTAAACCCGTACATTCTGTGACTTCACACACCGCCATTCTATGACTTCATACACCTCCATTCTATGACTTCACCCACCTCCATTCTATGACTTCACACACCTCCATTTTCCGACTTCACACCCCTCTAATTTGATTTCTCATACCTCCATTCTATGACATCTCAAACCTCCCTTCGGTGACTTCACAAAACTCCACTCTATGATTTCACATATCTCCATACTATGACTTCACACACCTCCATCTATGATTGCACACACCTCCATTCTGAGTTCACACACCTCCATTCTGTGACTTCACACACCTCTATTCTATGCTTTCACAAACTTCCATTGTGACGTCACACACCTCCATTTTATGAGTTCACACACCTCCATTCTATGACTTCAAACACCTCCATTCTGACTTCACACACCTCTATTCTATGACTTCGAACACCTATATTCTGACTTCACACACCTACTTTCTGTGACTTCACACACCTCCCTTCAATGACTTCACACACCTACATTCTTTGACTTCACCCACCTCCAATCTATGACTACACACCTCCATTCTGACTTCACCCACCTCCATTCTCTGACTTCACACACCTCCATTCTACAACTTCACACACCTCCATTCTATGACTTCACACACCTCCATTCTGAATTCACACAGCTCCATTCTGTGACTTCACAAAACTCCAATCTATGATTTCACACACCTCCATACTATGACTTGACACAACTCCATCTATGACTTCACACACCTCAATTCTGACTTCACACACCTCTATTCTATGACTTCGCACACCTCCATTCTGACATCACACACCTCCATTCTATGACTTCACAGACCTCGAATCTGTGACTTCACTCACCTCACTCTATGACTTCACACTCCTCCATTCTATGACTTCACCCACCTCCAATCTATGACTACACACCTCCATTCTGACTTCACACACCTCCATTCTGTGACTTCACACACCTCCATACCATGACTTCACACACCTTCATTTTTACTTCAGAAACATTCACACACCTCCATTCTATGACTTCACAAACCTCCATTCTGTGACTTCACACATGCATTTTGACTTCACACACCTCCAATATATGACTTCAAACACCTCAATTCTGTGACTTCACACCGCTCCATTCTATGACTTCATAACGTCCATTCTGTGACTTCACACACCTCCATTCTATGACTTCACACACTTCCATTCTATGACTTCACACACCTCCATTCTGTGCCTTTACACACCTCCATTCTGAGTTCACACACCTCCATTCTGTGACGTCACACACCTCTATTCTGTGACTTCCCACACCTCCATTCTGTGACTTCACACACCTCCATTCTATGACTTCACACACCTCTATTCTGACTTCACACACCTCCATTCTATGACTTCATACACCTCCATTCTGACTTCACACACCTCCATTCTATGACTTCGCACACCTCTCTTCTGATTTCACACATCTCCATTCTGTGACTTCACACACCTCCATTCAATGACTTCACACACCTACATTCTTTGACTTCACACACCTCCAATCTGACATCACACACCTCCATTCTATGATTTCACAGACCTCGAATCTATGACTTCACTCACCTGCAGTCTATTACTTCCCACACCACCTTTCTATGACTTCACCCACCTCCAATATATGACTAAACACCTCCATTCTGACTTCACACCCCTCCATTCTGTGACTTCACACACCTCCATTCTATGACTTCACACACCTTCATTCTTACTTCAGAAACATCCATTCTATGACTTCACACACCTCAATTCTATGATTTCACAAACCTCCATTCTGTGACTTCACACACCTCCATTCTGGTTTCACATACTTCCATTCTATGACTTCACACACTTCCATTCTATGACTTCACACACCTCCATTCTCTGACTTCACACACCTCCATTCTGAGTTCACACACCTCCATTCTGTGACTTCACACACCTCCATTCTGTGACTTCACACACTTCCATTCTATGACTTCACACACCTTCATCCTATGATTTCACACACATCCATTCTGTGACTTCACAAACCTACATTCTATGACCTCACACACCCTCATTCTATGATTTCACACACCTCCATTCTATGACTTCACACATCCATTTTGATTTCACACACCTCCAATATATGACTTCAAACACCTCAATTCTGTGACTTCACACACCTCCATTCTATGACTTCAAACCGTCCATTCTGTGACTTCACACACCTCCATTCTATGACTTCACACACTTCCATTCTATGACTTCACACACCTCCATTCTGAGTTCACACACCTCAATTCTGGGACTTCACAGACCTCCAATCTGTGACTTCCGACACCTCCATTCTGTGACTTCCGACACCTCCATTCTATGACTTCACGCACCTCCATTCTATGACTTCACACACGTCCATTCTATGACTTCACACACCTCCATTCCATGTCTTCACACACCTCCATTCTTTGACTTCACACACCTAAATTCTGAGTTGACACATCTCCATTCTGTGACTTCACACACCTCCATTCTGACTTCACACATCTCCATTCTATGACTTCATACACCTTCATTTTTACTTTACAAACATCCATTGTATAATTTCACACACCTCCATTCTATGACTTCACACACCTCCATTCAGTGACTTCACACACCTCCATTCTATGACTTCACACACCTCCATTCTGTGACTTCACACACCTCCATTCTATGATTTCACACACTTCCATTGTGACGTCACACACCTCCATTCTCTGAGTTCACACACCTCCATTCTGACTTCACACACCTCCATTCTATAACTTCACACACCTCCATTCTGACTACACACACCTCTATTCTATTACTTCGCACACCTCCATTCTGACATCACACACCTCCATTCTATGACTTCAAACATCTCCATTCTTTGACTTCACACACCTCCATTCTGTGTTCACACACCTCAATTCTGTGACTTCACACTCCTCCATTCTGACTTCACCCACCTCCAATCGATGACTACACAACTCCATTCTGACATCACACACCTCCATTCTGTGAATTCACACACCCCCATTCTATGAGTTCACATACCTCCATTCTATGACTTCACACACCTTCATTCTTACTTCAGAAACTTCCATTCTATGACTTCACACCTCCATTCTGACTTCACACACTTCCATTCAGTGACTTCACACACCTCCATTCAATGACTTCACACACCTCCATTCTATGACTTCACACACCTTCATTCTTACTTCAGAAACATCCATTCTATGACCTCACACACCTACATCTATGACTTCATAAACCTACATTCTGTGATTCACACACCTCCATACTGAGTTCACAAAACTCCATTCGGTGACTTAACACACATCCATTTTGACTTCACACACCTCCAATATATGACTTCAAACAGCTCAATTCTCTGACTTCACACACCTCCATTCTATGACTTTAAACCCGTACATTCTGTGACTTCACACACCGCCATTCTATGACTTCATACACCTCCATTCTATGACTTCACCCACCTCCATTCTATGACTTCACACACCTCCATTTTCCGACTTCACACCCCTCTAATTTGATTTCTCATACCTCCATTCTATGACATCTCAAACCTCCCTTCGGTGACTTCACAATACTCCATTCTATGACTTCACACTTCTACAATCTATGACTTCACACACCTCAATTCTGACTCACAGAACTCCATTCTGTGACTTCACAAAACTCCACTCTATGATTTCACATATCTCCATTCTATGACTTCACACACCTACATTTTGACTTCACACACCTCCATTCTCTGAGTTCACATACCTGCATTGTGACTTTACACACCTCCATTCTATGACTTCACACACCTCCATTCTGACCTCACACACCTCCATTCTGACTTCACACATCTAAATTCTTTGACTTTACACACCACCATTCTGATTTCACACACCTCCATTCTATGAGTTCACTCACCTCCATTCTATGACTTCATACACCTCCTTTCTGTGTTGACACACCTCCATTCTATGACTTCACACACCACCAATCTGAATTCACACACCTCCATTCTATGACTTCACCCACCTCCATTCTATGACTTCACACACCTCCATTCTCTGAATTCACACCCCTCTAATTTGATATCTCATACCTCCATTCTATGACTTCACAAACCTCCCTTCGGTGACTTCACAATACTCCATTCTATGACTTCACACATCTACATTCTATGACTTCACACACCTCAATTCTGACTCACACATCTCCATTCTGTGACTTCACAAAGCTCCACTCTATGATTTCACATATCTCCATACTATGACTTCACACACCTCCATGTATGACTTCACACACCTCCATTCTGAGTTCACACACCTCAATTCTGTGACTTCACACACCTCCATTCTGACTTCACACACCTCCATTGTATGACTTCACTCACCTCCACTCTGTGACTTCACACTTCTCCATTCTATGACTTCCCACACCTAAGTTCTATGACTTCACCCACCTACATTCTATGACTTCACACCTCCATTCTGACTTCACACACCTCCATTCTATGACTTCACACACCTCCATTCTGACTTCACCCACCTCCATTCTGTGACTTCACACACCTCCATTCTATGATTTCACACACCTCCATTCTGTGACTTCACACACCTCCATTCTTTGACTTCACACGCCTCCATTCTGTGACTTCACACACCTCCATTCTGAGTTCACAAACCTCCATTCTTTGACTTCTCACACCTCGATTCTGTGACTTCACACACCTCCAATCTGTGACTTCACACAATTCCCATCTATGACTTCACACACCTCCATTCTATGACTTCACACACCTCCATTCTGTGACTTCACACACCTCCATTCTATGACCTCACACGCCCTCATTCTGTGATTTCATACACCTCCATTCTATGACTTCATATCGTCCATTCTGTGACTTCACACACCTCCATTCTATGACTTCACACACTTCCATTCTATGACTTCACACACCTCCATTCTATGACTTCACACACCTCCATTCTGTGACTTCACACACCTCCATTCTATGACTTCACGCACCTCCATTGTGACTACACACACCTCCATTCTATGAGTTCACACACTGCCATTCTGACTTCACACAGTTCAATTCTGTGAGTTCACAAAATTCCATTCTCACTTCACACACCTCCATTGCATGAATTCACACACTTCCATTCTGTGACTTCACACACTTCCATTGTGACGTCACACACCTCCATTCTATGAGTTCACACACCTCCATTCTATGACTTCACACACCTCCATTCTGACTTCACAAACCTCTATTCTATGACTTCTCACACCTCCATTCTGACATCACACACCTCCACTCTATGACTTCACACTCCTCCATTCTATGAGTTCCCATACCTCCTTTCTATGACTTCACCCACCTTCATTCTATGACTTCACACCTCCATTCTGACTTCACACACTTCCATTCAGTGACTTCACACACCTCCATTCAATGACTTCACACACCTCCATTCTATGACTTCACACACCTTCATTCTTACTTCAGAAACATCCATTCTATGACCTCACACACCTACATCTATGACTTCATAAACCTACATTCTGTGATTCACACACCTCCATACTGAGTTCACAAAACTCCATTCGGTGACTTAACACACATCCATTTTGACTTCACACACCTCCAATATATGACTTCAAACAGCTCAATTCTCTGACTTCACACACCTCCATTCTATGACTTTAAACCCGTACATTCTGTGACTTCACACACCGCCATTCTATGACTTCATACACCTCCATTCTATGACTTCACCCACCTCCATTCTATGACTTCACACACCTCCATTTTCCGACTTCACACCCCTCTAATTTGATTTCTCATACCTCCATTCTATGACATCTCAAACCTCCCTTCGGTGACTTCACAAAACTCCACTCTATGATTTCACATATCTCCATACTATGACTTCACACACCTCCATCTATGATTGCACACACCTCCATTCTGAGTTCACACACCTCCATTCTGTGACTTCACACACCTCTATTCTATGCTTTCACAAACTTCCATTGTGACGTCACACACCTCCATTTTATGAGTTCACACACCTCCATTCTATGACTTCAAACACCTCCATTCTGACTTCACACACCTCTATTCTATGACTTCGAACACCTATATTCTGACTTCACACACCTACTTTCTGTGACTTCACACACCTCCCTTCAATGACTTCACACACCTACATTCTTTGACTTCACCCACCTCCAATCTATGACTACACACCTCCATTCTGACTTCACCCACCTCCATTCTCTGACTTCACACACCTCCATTCTACAACTTCACACACCTCCATTCTATGACTTCACACACCTCCATTCTGAATTCACACAGCTCCATTCTGTGACTTCACAAAACTCCAATCTATGATTTCACACACCTCCATACTATGACTTGACACAACTCCATCTATGACTTCACACACCTCAATTCTGACTTCACACACCTCTATTCTATGACTTCGCACACCTCCATTCTGACATCACACACCTCCATTCTATGACTTCACAGACCTCGAATCTGTGACTTCACTCACCTCACTCTATGACTTCACACTCCTCCATTCTATGACTTCACCCACCTCCAATCTATGACTACACACCTCCATTCTGACTTCACACACCTCCATTCTGTGACTTCACACACCTCCATACCATGACTTCACACACCTTCATTTTTACTTCAGAAACATTCACACACCTCCATTCTATGACTTCACAAACCTCCATTCTGTGACTTCACACATGCATTTTGACTTCACACACCTCCAATATATGACTTCAAACACCTCAATTCTGTGACTTCACACCGCTCCATTCTATGACTTCATAACGTCCATTCTGTGACTTCACACACCTCCATTCTATGACTTCACACACTTCCATTCTATGACTTCACACACCTCCATTCTGTGCCTTTACACACCTCCATTCTGAGTTCACACACCTCCATTCTGTGACGTCACACACCTCTATTCTGTGACTTCCCACACCTCCATTCTGTGACTTCACACACCTCCATTCTATGACTTCACACACCTCTATTCTGACTTCACACACCTCCATTCTATGACTTCATACACCTCCATTCTGACTTCACACACCTCCATTCTATGACTTCGCACACCTCTCTTCTGATTTCACACATCTCCATTCTGTGACTTCACACACCTCCATTCAATGACTTCACACACCTACATTCTTTGACTTCACACACCTCCAATCTGACATCACACACCTCCATTCTATGATTTCACAGACCTCGAATCTATGACTTCACTCACCTGCAGTCTATTACTTCCCACACCACCTTTCTATGACTTCACCCACCTCCAATATATGACTAAACACCTCCATTCTGACTTCACACCCCTCCATTCTGTGACTTCACACACCTCCATTCTATAACTTCACACACCTTCATTCTTACTTCAGAAACATCCATTCTATGACTTCACACACCTCAATTCTATGATTTCACAAACCTCCATTCTGTGACTTCACACACCTCCATTCTGGTTTCACATACTTCCATTCTATGACTTCACACACTTCCATTCTATGACTTCACACACCTCCATTCTCTGACTTCACACACCTCCATTCTGAGTTCACACACCTCCATTCTGTGACTTCACACACCTCCATTCTGTGACTTCACACACTTCCATTCTATGACTTCACACACCTTCATCCTATGATTTCACACACATCCATTCTGTGACTTCACAAACCTACATTCTATGACCTCACACACCCTCATTCTATGATTTCACACACCTCCATTCTATGACTTCACACATCCATTTTGATTTCACACACCTCCAATATATGACTTCAAACACCTCAATTCTGTGACTTCACACACCTCCATTCTATGACTTCAAACCGTCCATTCTGTGACTTCACACACCTCCATTCTATGACTTCACACACTTCCATTCTATGACTTCACACACCTCCATTCTGAGTTCACACACCTCAATTCTGGGACTTCACAGACCTCCAATCTGTGACTTCCGACACCTCCATTCTGTGACTTCCGACACCTCCATTCTATGACTTCACGCACCTCCATTCTATGACTTCACACACGTCCATTCTATGACTTCACACACCTCCATTCCATGTCTTCACACACCTCCATTCTTTGACTTCACACACCTAAATTCTGAGTTGACACATCTCCATTCTGTGACTTCACACACCTCCATTCTGACTTCACACATCTCCATTCTATGACTTCATACACCTTCATTTTTACTTTACAAACATCCATTGTATAATTTCACACACCTCCATTCTATGACTTCACACACCTCCATTCAGTGACTTCACACACCTCCATTCTATGACTTCACACACCTCCATTCTGTGACTTCACACACCTCCATTCTATGATTTCACACACTTCCATTGTGACGTCACACACCTCCATTCTCTGAGTTCACACACCTCCATTCTGACTTCACACACCTCCATTCTATAACTTCACACACCTCCATTCTGACTACACACACCTCTATTCTATTACTTCGCACACCTCCATTCTGACATCACACACCTCCATTCTATGACTTCAAACATCTCCATTCTTTGACTTCACACACCTCCATTCTGTGTTCACACACCTCAATTCTGTGACTTCACACTCCTCCATTCTGACTTCACCCACCTCCAATCGATGACTACACAACTCCATTCTGACATCACACACCTCCATTCTGTGAATTCACACACCCCCATTCTATGAGTTCACATACCTCCATTCTATGACTTCACACACCTTCATTCTTACTTCAGAAACTTCCATTCTATGACTTCACACCTCCATTCTGACTTCACACACTTCCATTCAGTGACTTCACACACCTCCATTCAATGACTTCACACACCTCCATTCTATGACTTCACACACCTTCATTCTTACTTCAGAAACATCCATTCTATGACCTCACACACCTACATCTATGACTTCATAAACCTACATTCTGTGATTCACACACCTCCATACTGAGTTCACAAAACTCCATTCGGTGACTTAACACACATCCATTTTGACTTCACACACCTCCAATATATGACTTCAAACAGCTCAATTCTCTGACTTCACACACCTCCATTCTATGACTTTAAACCCGTACATTCTGTGACTTCACACACCGCCATTCTATGACTTCATACACCTCCATTCTATGACTTCACCCACCTCCATTCTATGACTTCACACACCTCCATTTTCCGACTTCACACCCCTCTAATTTGATTTCTCATACCTCCATTCTATGACATCTCAAACCTCCCTTCGGTGACTTCACAATACTCCATTCTATGACTTCACACTTCTACAATCTATGACTTCACACACCTCAATTCTGACTCACAGAACTCCATTCTGTGACTTCACAAAACTCCACTCTATGATTTCACATATCTCCATTCTATGACTTCACACACCTACATTTTGACTTCACACACCTCCATTCTCTGAGTTCACATACCTGCATTGTGACTTTACACACCTCCATTCTATGACTTCACACACCTCCATTCTGACCTCACACACCTCCATTCTGACTTCACACATCTAAATTCTTTGACTTTACACACCACCATTCTGATTTCACACACCTCCATTCTATGAGTTCACTCACCTCCATTCTATGACTTCATACACCTCCTTTCTGTGTTGACACACCTCCATTCTATGACTTCACACACCACCAATCTGAATTCACACACCTCCATTCTATGACTTCACCCACCTCCATTCTATGACTTCACACACCTCCATTCTCTGAATTCACACCCCTCTAATTTGATATCTCATACCTCCATTCTATGACTTCACAAACCTCCCTTCGGTGACTTCACAATACTCCATTCTATGACTTCACACATCTACATTCTATGACTTCACACACCTCAATTCTGACTCACACATCTCCATTCTGTGACTTCACAAAGCTCCACTCTATGATTTCACATATCTCCATACTATGACTTCACACACCTCCATGTATGACTTCACACACCTCCATTCTGAGTTCACACACCTCAATTCTGTGACTTCACACACCTCCATTCTGACTTCACACACCTCCATTGTATGACTTCACTCACCTCCACTCTGTGACTTCACACTTCTCCATTCTATGACTTCCCACACCTAAGTTCTATGACTTCACCCACCTACATTCTATGACTTCACACCTCCATTCTGACTTCACACACCTCCATTCTATGACTTCACACACCTCCATTCTGACTTCACCCACCTCCATTCTGTGACTTCACACACCTCCATTCTATGATTTCACACACCTCCATTCTGTGACTTCACACACCTCCATTCTTTGACTTCACACGCCTCCATTCTGTGACTTCACACACCTCCATTCTGAGTTCACAAACCTCCATTCTTTGACTTCTCACACCTCGATTCTGTGACTTCACACACCTCCAATCTGTGACTTCACACAATTCCCATCTATGACTTCACACACCTCCATTCTATGACTTCACACACCTCCATTCTGTGACTTCACACACCTCCATTCTATGACCTCACACGCCCTCATTCTGTGATTTCATACACCTCCATTCTATGACTTCATACCGTCCATTCTGTGACTTCACACACCTCCATTCTATGACTTCACACACTTCCATTCTATGACTTCACACACCTCCATTCTATGACTTCACACACCTCCATTCTGTGACTTCACACACCTCCATTCTATGACTTCACGCACCTCCATTGTGACTACACACACCTCCATTCTATGAGTTCACACACTGCCATTCTGACTTCACACAGTTCAATTCTGTGAGTTCAGAAAATTCCATTCTCACTTCACACACCTCCATTGCATGAATTCACACACTTCCATTCTGTGACTTCACACACTTCCATTGTGACGTCACACACCTCCATTCTATGAGTTCACACACCTCCATTCTATGACTTCACACACCTCCATTCTGACTTCACAAACCTCTATTCTATGACTTCTCACACCTCCATTCTTACATCACACACCTCCACTCTATGACTTCACACTCCTCCATTCTATGACTTCCCATACCTCCTTTCTATGACTTCACCCACCTTCATTCTATGACTTCACACCTCCATTCTGACTTCACACACTTCCATTCAGTGACTTCACACACCTCCATTCAATGACTTCACACACCTCCATTCTATGACTTCACACACCTTCATTCTTACTTCAGAAACATCCATTCTATGACCTCACACACCTACATCTATGACTTCATAAACCTACATTCTGTGATTCACACACCTCCATACTGAGTTCACAAAACTCCATTCGGTGACTTAACACACATCCATTTTGACTTCACACACCTCCAATATATGACTTCAAACAGCTCAATTCTCTGACTTCACACACCTCCATTCTATGACTTTAAACCCGTACATTCTGTGACTTCACACACCGCCATTCTATGACTTCATACACCTCCATTCTATGACTTCACCCACCTCCATTCTATGACTTCACACACCTCCATTTTCCGACTTCACACCCCTCTAATTTGATTTCTCATACCTCCATTCTATGACATCTCAAACCTCCCTTCGGTGACTTCACAAAACTCCACTCTATGATTTCACATATCTCCATACTATGACTTCACACACCTCCATCTATGATTGCACACACCTCCATTCTGAGTTCACACACCTCCATTCTGTTACTTCACACACCTCTATTCTATGCTTTCACAAACTTCCATTGTGACGTCACACACCTCCATTTTATGAGTTCACACACCTCCATTCTATGACTTCAAACACCTCCATTCTGACTTCACACACCTCTATTCTATGACTTCGAACACCTATATTCTGACTTCACACACCTCCTTTCTGTGACTTCACACACCTCCCTTCAATGACTTCACACACCTACATTCTTTGACTTCACCCACCTCCAATCTATGACTACACACCTCCATTCTGACTTCACCCACCTCCATTCTCTGACTTCACACACCTCCATTCTACAACTTCACACACCTCCATTCTATGACTTCACACACCTCCATTCTGAATTCACACAGCTCCATTCTGTGACTTCACAAAACTCCAATCTATGATTTCACACACCTCCATACTATGACTTGACACAACTCCATCTATGACTTCACACACCTCAATTCTGACTTCACACACCTCTATTCTATGACTTCGCACACCTCCATTCTGACATCACACACCTCCATTCTATGACTTCACAGACCTCGAATCTGTGACTTCACTCACCTCACTCTATGACTTCACACTCCTCCATTCTATGACTTCACCCACCTCCAATCTATGACTACACACCTCCATTCTGACTTCACACACCTCCATTCTGTGACTTCACACACCTCCATACCATGACTTCACACACCTTCATTTTTACTTCAGAAACATTCACACACCTCCATTCTATGACTTCACAAACCTCCATTCTGTGACTTCACACATGCATTTTGACTTCACACACCTCAAAAATATGTGACTTCAAACACCTCAATTCTGTGACTTCACACCGCTCCATTCTATGACTTCATAACGTCCATTCTGTGACTTCACACACCTCCATTCTATGACTTCACACACTTCCATTCTATGACTTCACACACCTCCATTCTGTGCCTTTACACACCTCCATTCTGAGTTCACACACCTCCATTCTGTGACGTCACACACCTCTATTCTGTGACTTCCCACACCTCCATTCTGTGACTTCACACACCTCCATTCTATGACTTCACACACCTCTATTCTGACTTCACACACCTCCATTCTATGACTTCATACACCTCCATTCTGACTTCACACACCTCCATTCTATGACTTCGCACACCTCTCTTCTGATTTCACACATCTCCATTCTGTGACTTCACACACCTCCATTCAATGACTTCACACACCTACATTCTTTGACTTCACACACCTCCAATCTGACATCACACACCTCCATTCTATGATTTCACAGACCTCGAATCTATGACTTCACTCACCTGCACTCTATTACTTCCCACACCACCTTTCTATGACTTCACCCACCTCCAATATATGACTAAACACCTCCATTCTGACTTCACACCCCTCCATTCTGTGACTTCACACACCTCCATTCTATGACTTCACACACCTTCATTCTTACTTCAGAAACATCCATTCTAAGACTTCACACACCTCAATTCTATGATTTCACAAACCTCCATTCTGTGACTTCACACACCTCCATTCTGGTTTCACATACTTCCATTCTATGACTTCACACACTTCCATTCTATGACTTCACACACCTCCATTCTCTGACTTCACACACCTCCATTCTGAGTTCACACACCTCCATTCTGTGACTTCACACACCTCCATTCTGTGACTTCACACACTTCCATTCTATGACTTCACACACCTTCATCCTATGATTTCACACACATCCATTCTGTGACTTCACAAACCTACATTCTATGACCTCACACACCCTCATTCTATGATTTCACACACCTCCATTCTATGACTTCACACATCCATTTTGATTTCACACACCTCCAATATATGACTTCAAACACCTCAATTCTGTGACTTCACACACCTCCATTCTATGACTTCAAACCGTCCATTCTGTGACTTCACACACCTCCATTCTATGACTTCACACACTTCCATTCTATGACTTCACACACCTCCATTCTGAGTTCACACACCTCAATTCTGGGACTTCACAGACCTCCAATCTGTGACTTCCGACACCTCCATTCTGTGACTTCCGACACCTCCATTCTATGACTTCACGCACCTCCATTCTATGACTTCACACACGTCCATTCTATGACTTCACACACCTCCATTCCATGTCTTCACACACCTCCATTCTTTGACTTCACACACCTAAATTCTGAGTTGACACATCTCCATTCTGTGACTTCACACACCTCCATTCTGACTTCACACATCTCCATTCTATGACTTCATACACCTTCATTTTTACTTTACAAACATCCATTGTATAATTTCACACACCTCCATTCTATGACTTCACACACCTCCATTCAGTGACTTCACACACCTCCATTCTATGACTTCACACACCTCCATTCTGTGACTTCACACACCTCCATTCTATGATTTCACACACTTCCATTGTGACGTCACACACCTCCATTCTCTGAGTTCACACACCTCCATTCTGACTTCACACACCTCCATTCTATAACTTCACACACCTCCATTCTGACTACACACACCTCTATTCTATTACTTCGCACACCTCCATTCTGACATCACACACCTCCATTCTATGACTTCAAACATCTCCATTCTTTGACTTCACACACCTCCATTCTGTGTTCACACACCTCAATTCTGTGACTTCACACTCCTCCATTCTGACTTCACCCACCTCCAATCGATGACTACACAACTCCATTCTGACATCACACACCTCCATTCTGTGAATTCACACACCCCCATTCTATGAGTTCACATACCTCCATTCTATGACTTCACACACCTTCATTCTTACTTCAGAAACTTCCATTCTATGACTTCACACACCTCCATTCTATGACTACACACACATCCATTCTATGACTTCACACACCTCCTTTCTATGACTTCACCCAACTCCATTCTATGACTTCACACCTCCATTCTGACTTCACACACCTCCATTCTGTGACTTCACACACCTCCATACTGAGTTCACACACCTCTATTCTGTGATTTCACACACATTCCATTCTGTGATTTCACACAACTCCATTCTGTGACTTCACACACTTCCATTCTATGACTTCACAAAACTTCATTCTATGATTTCACACACCTCCATTCTGTGCCTTCACAAAACTTCATTCTATGACCTCACACACCCTCATTCTATGACTTCACACAACTCCATTCTATGACTTCACACATCCATTTTGACTTCACACACCTCCAATATATGACTTCAAACACCTCAATTCTGTGACTTCACATACCTCCATTCTATGACTTCAAACCGACCATTCTGTGACTTCCAACACCTCCATTCTATGACTTCACACACCTCCATTCTATGACTTCACACACGTCCATTCTGTGACTTCACACACCTCCATTCTATGACTTCACACACCTCCATTGTGAGTACACACACTACCATTCTATGAGTTCACACACCTCCATTCTGACTTCACACACCTCCATTCTATGAGTACACACACATCCATTCTATGACTTCACACACCTCCTTTCTATGACTTCACCCAACTCCATTGTATGACTTCACACCTCCATTCTGACTTCACACACCTCCATTCTGTGACTTCACACACCTCCATTATATGACTTCACACACCTCCATTCTATGACTTCACACACCTCCATTCTATGCCTTCACACACCTCCATTCTGTGACTACACACACCTCCATTCTATGCCTTCACACACCTTCATTCTTACTTCACAAACATACATTCTATGACTTCACACTCCTCCATTCTATGACTTCAAACACCTCCATTCTTTGACTTCACACACCTCCATTCTGTGTTCACACACCTCAATTCTGTGACCTCACACACCTCCATTCTGACTTCACACACCTCCATTCTATGACTTCACACACCTCCATTCTATGTCTTCACACACCTCCATTCTTTGACTTCACACACCTAAATTCTGAGTTGACACATCTCCATTCTGTGACTTCACACACCTCCATTCTGACTTCACACATCTCCATTCTATGACTTCACACACCTTCATTTTTACTTTACAAACATCCATTCTATAACTTCACACACCTCCATTCTATGACTTCACACACCTCCATTCAGTGACTTCACACACCTCCATTCTATGACTTCACACACCTCCATTCTGTGACTTCACACACCTCCATTCTATGATTTCACACACTTCCATTGTGACGTCACACACCTCCATTCTATGAGTTCACACACCTCCATTCTGACTTCACACACCTCCATTCTATGACTTCACACACCTCCATTCTGAATTCACACAGCTCCATTCTGTGACTTCACAAAACTCTATTCTATGATTTCACACACCTCCATACTATGACTTCACACAACTCCATCTAAGATTTCACACACCTCCATTCTGACTACACACACCTCTATTCTATGACTTCGCACACCTCCATTCTGACATCACACACCTCCATTCTATGACTTCACAGACCTCGAATCTGTGATTTCACTCAATGCACTCTATGACTTCACACTCCTCCATTCTATGACTTCAAACACCTCCATTCTTTGACTTCACACACCTCCATTCTGTGTTCACACACCTCAATTCTGTGACTTCACACACCTCCATTCTGACTTCACCCACCTCCAATCGATGACTACACACCTCCATTCTGACTTCACACACCTCCATTCTGTGAATTCACACACCCCCATTCTATGAGTTCACATACCTTCATTCTATGACTTCACACACCTTCATTCTTACTTCAGAAACATCCATTCTATGACTTCACACACCTCCATTCTATGACTTCACAAACTCCATTCTGTGACTTCACACACCTCCATTCTGAGTTCACACAACTCCATTCGGTGACTTCACACACCTCCATTCTTACTTCACACACCTCCATTCTCTGACTTCACACACTTCCATTCTATGACTTCACACACCTCCATTCTGTGAGTTCACACACCTCCATTCTGAGTTCACACACCTCCATTCTGTGACTTCTCACATCTCGATTCTGTGACTTCACACAGCTCCAATCTGTGACTTCACACACTTTCATTCTATGACTTCACACACCACCATTCTTTGACTTTACACACCTCCATTCTGAGTTCACACCCCTCAATTCTGGGACTTCACAGACCTCCAAACTGTGACTTTCCACACCTCCATTCTGTGACTTCACACACCTCCATTCTATGACTTCACACACCTCCATTCTATGACTTCACACACATCCATTCTGTGACTTCACACACCTCCATTCTATGACTTCACACATCTCCATTGTGACTACACACACTACCATTCTATGAGTTCACACACCTCCATTCTGACTTCACACACCTCCATTCTATGACTACACACACATCCATTCTATGACTTCACACACCTCCTTTCTATGACTTCACCCAACTCCATTCTATGACTTCACACCTTCATTCTGACTTCACACACCTCCATTCTGTGACTTCACACACCTCCATACTGAGTTCACACACCTCTATTCTGTGATTTCACACACCTTCCATTCTGTGATTTCACACACCTCCATTCTGTGACTTCACGCACTTCCATTCTATGACTTCACAAACCTTCATTCTATGATTTCACACACCTCCATTCTGTGACTTCGCAAACCTCCATTCTATGTCCTCACACACCCTCATTCTATGATTTCACACACCTCCATTCTATGACTTCACACATCCATTTTGACTTCACACACCTCCAATATGACTTCAAACACCTCAAATCTGTGACTTCAGACACCGCCATTCTATGACTTCAAACGGACCATTCTGTGACTTCACACACCTCCATTCTATGACTTCACACACTTCCATTCTATGACTTCACACACCTCCATTCTGTGACTTTACACACCTCCATTCTGAGTTCACACACCTCAATTCTGGGACTTCATAGACCTCCAATCTGTGACTTCCCACACCTCCATTCTGTGACTTCACTCACCTCCATTCTATGACTTCACACACTTCCATTCTATGACTTCACACACGTCCATTCTGTGACTTCACACACCTCCATTCTATGACTTCACACACCTCCATTGTGACTACACACACTACCATTCTATGAGTTCACACACCTCCATTCTGACTTCACACATCCATTCTATGAATACACACACATCCATTCTATGACTTCACACACCTCCTTTCTATAACTTCACCCAACTCCATTCTATGACTTCACACCTGCATTCTGACTTCACACACCTCCATTCTGTGACTTCACACACCTCCATTATATGACTTCACACACCTCCATTCTATGACTTCACACACCTCCATTCTATGCCTCCACACACCTCCATTCTGTGACTTCACACACCTCCATTCTATGCCTTCACACACCTTCATTCTTACTTCACAAACATACATTCTATGACTTCACACTCCTCCATTCTATGACTTCAAACACCTCCATTCTTTGACTTCACACACCTCCATTCTGTGACTTTACACAGCTCCATTCTATCACTTCACACACTTCCATTGTGACGTCACACACCTCCATTCTATGACTTCACACACCTCCATTCTGTGACTTCACACACGTCCATTCTATGACTTCACACACCTCCATTCTGACTTCACACACCTACATTCTATGACTTCACACATCCATTTTGACTTCACACACCTCCAATATATGACTTCAAACAGCTCAATTCTCTGACTTCACACACCTCTATTCTATGACTTTAAGCCCGTCCATTCAGTGACTTCACACACCTCCATTCTATGACTTCACCCACCTCCATTCTATGACTTCACACATCTACATTCTATGACTTCACACACCTCCATTCTCCGACTTCACACCCCTCTAATTTGATTTATCATACCTCCATTCTATGACTTCACAAACCTCACTTCGGTGACTTCACAATACTCCATTCTATGACTTCACACATCTACATTCTATGACTTCACACATTTCAATTCTGACTCACACAACTCCATTCTGTGACTTCACAAAACTCCATTGTATGATTTCACATATCTCCATACTATGACTTTACACACCTCCATTCTGAGTTCACACACCTCCATTCTGTGACTTCACACACCTCCATACTGACTTCACACACCTCCATTGTATGACTTCACACACCTCCATTCTAAGACTTCACAAACCTCAATTCTATGACTTCACTCACCTCCATTCTATGACTTCACACACCTCCTTTCTGAGTTGACACACCTCCATTCTATGACTTCACACACCTCCAATCTGAATTCACACACCTCCATTCTATGACTTCACCCACCTCCATTCTATGACTTCACACAACTCCATTCTCCTACTTCACACCCCTCTAATTTGATTTCTCATACCTCCATTCTATGACTACACAAACCTCCCTTCTTTGAATTCACAATACTCCATTCTATGACTTCACACATCTACATTCCATGACTTCACACACCTCAATTCTGACTCACACAACTTCATTCTGTGACTTCACAAAACTCCATTCTATGATTTCACATATCTCCATACTATGACTTCACACACCTCCATCTATGACTTCACACACCTCCTTTCTGTGAATTCACCCACCTCCAATCTATGACTACACACCTTCATTCTGAATTCACACACCTCCATTCTGTGACTTCACACACCTCCATTCTGTGACTTCACACACCTCCATACTGAGTTCACACACCTCTATTCTGTGATTTCACACACCTTCCATTCTGTGATTTCACACACCTCCATTCTGTGACTTCACGCACTTCCATTCTATGACTTCACAAACCTTCATTCTATGATTTCACACACCTCCATTCTGTGACTTCGCAAACCTCCATTCTATGACCTCACACACCCTCATTCTATGATTTCACACACCTCCATTCTATGACTTCACACATCCATTTTGACTTCACACACCTCCAATATGACTTCAAACACCTCAAATCTGTGACTTCAGACACCGCCATTCTATGACTTCAAACGGACCATTCTGTGACTTCACACACCTCCATTCTATGACTTCACACACTTCCATTCTATGACTTCACACACCTCCATTCTGTGACTTTACACACCTCCATTCTGAGTTCACACACCTCAATTCTGGGACTTCATAGACCTCCAATCTGTGACTTCCCACACCTCCATTCTGTGACTTCACTCACCTCCATTCTATGACTTCACACACCTCCATTCTATGACTTCACACACGTCCATTCTGTGACTTCACACACCTCCATTCTATGACTTCACACACCTCCATTGTGACTACACACACTACCATTCTATGAGTTCACACACCTCCATTCTGACTTCACACATCCATTCTATGAATACACACACATCCATTCTATGACTTCACACACCTCCTTTCTATAACTTCACCCAACTCCATTCTATGACTTCACACCTCCATTCTGACTTCACACACGTCCATTCTGTGACTTCACACACCTCCATTATATGACTTCACACACCTCCATTCTATGACTTCACACACCTCCATTCTATGCCTCCACACACCTCCATTCTGTGACTTCACACACCTCCATTCTATGCCTTCACACACCTTCATTCTTACTTCACAAACATACATTCTATGACTTCACACTCCTCCATTCTATGACTTCAAACACCTCCATTCTTTGACTTCACACACCTCCATTCTGTGACTTTACACAGCTCCATTCTATCACTTCACACACTTCCATTGTGACGTCACACACCTCCATTCTATGACTTCACACACCTCCATTCTGTGACTTCACACACGTCCATTCTATGACTTCACACACCTCCATTCTGACTTCACACACCTACATTCTATGACTTCACACATCCATTTTGACTTCACACACCTCCAATATATGACTTCAAACAGCTCAATTCTCTGACTTCACACACCTCTATTCTATGACTTTAAGCCCGTCCATTCAGTGACTTCACACACCTCCATTCTATGACTTCACCCACCTCCATTCTATGACTTCACACATCTACATTCTATGACTTCACACACCTCCATTCTCCGACTTCACACCCCTCTAATTTGATTTATCATACCTCGATTCTATGACTTCACAAACCTCACTTCGGTGACTTCACAATACTCCATTCTATGACTTCACACATCTACATTCTATGACTTCACACATTTCAATTCTGACTCACACAACTCCATTCTGTGACTTCACAAAACTCCATTGTATGATTTCACATATCTCCATACTATGACTTTACACACCTCCATTCTGAGTTCACACACCTCCATTCTGTGACTTCACACACCTCCATACTGACTTCACACACCTCCATTGTATGACTTCACACACCTCCATTCTAAGACTTCACAAACCTCAATTCTATGACTTCACTCACCTCCATTCTATGACTTCACACACCTCCTTTCTGAGTTGACACACCTCCATTCTATGACTTCACACACCTCCAATCTGAATTCACACACCTCCATTCTATGACTTCACCCACCTCCATTCTATGACTTCACACAACTCCATTCTCCTACTTCACACCCCTCTAATTTGATTTCTCATACCTCCATTCTATGACTACACAAACCTCCCTTCTGTGAATTCACAATACTCCATTCTATGACTTCACACATCTACATTCCATGACTTCACACACCTCAATTCTGACTCACACAACTTCATTCTGTGACTTCACAAAACTCCATTCTATGATTTCACATATCTCCATACTATGACTTCACACACCTCCATCTATGACTTCACACACCTCCTTTCTGTGAATTCACCCACCTCCAATCTATGACTACACACCTTCATTCTGAATTCACACACCTCCATTCTGTGACTTCACACACCTCCATTCTATGACTTCACACACCTCCATTCTGTGACTTCACTCACCTCCATTCTATGACTTCACACATCTCCATTGTGACTACACACACCTCCATTCTATGAGTTCACACACCTCCATTCTGACTTCACACACCTCCATTCTATGACTTCACACACCTCCATTCTGAATTCACACAGCTCAATTCTGTGACTTCACAAAATTCCATTCTGACTTCACACACCTCCATTGTATGTATTCACACACCTCCATTCTATGACTTCACACACCTCCATTCTGACTTCACAAACCTCTATTCTATGAATTTGCACACCTCCATTCTGACATCACACACCTCCAATCTATAACTTCACAGACCTCGAATCTGTGACTTCACTCACCTCCACTCTATGACTTCACACTCCTTCATTCTTACTTCAGAAACATCCATTCTATGACCTCACACACCTCCATCTATGACTTCACAAACCTCCATTCTGTGACTTCACACACCTCCATACTGAGTTCACAAAACTCCATTCGGTGACTTAACACACCTCCATTCTGACTTCACACACGTCCATTCTATGAATTCACACACTTCCATTCTATGACTTCACACACCTAATTTCTATGACTTCACACACCTCCATTCTATGACTTCACACACCTAATTTCTATGACTTCACCCACCTTCCATTCTATGACTTCACACCTCCATTCTGACTTCACATACCTCCATTCTGTGACTTCACACACCTCCATTCTATGACTTCACAAACTTCCATTGTAACGTCACACACCTCCATTCTATGAGTTCACACACCTCCATTCTATGACTTCACACACTTCCTTTCTGAGTTGACACACCTCCATTCTATGACTTCACACACCTACAATCTGAATTCACACACCTCAATTCTATGACTTCACCCACCTCCATTCTATGCCTTCACACACCTTCATTCTTACTTCACAAACATACATTCTATGACTTCACACTCCTCCATTCTATGACTTCAAACACCTCCATTCTTTGACTTCACACACCTCCATTCTGTGACTTTACACAGCTCCATTCTATCACTTCACACACTTCCATTGTGACGTCACACACCTCCATTCTATGACTTCACACACCTCCATTCTGTGACTTCACACACGTCCATTCTATGACTTCACACACCTCCATTCTGACTTCACACACCTACATTCTATGACTTCACACATCTACATTCTATGACTTCACACACCTCCATTCTCCGACTTCACACCCCTCTAATTTGATTTATCATACCTCCATTCTATGACTTCACAAACCTCACTTCGGTGACTTCACAATACTCCATTCTATGACTTCACACATATACATTCTATGACTTCACACATTTCAATTCTGACTCACACAACTCCATTCTGTGACTTCACAAAACTCCATTGTATGATTTCACATATCTCCATACTATGACTTTACACACCTCCATTCTGAGTTCACACACCTCCATTCTGTGACTTCACACACCTCCATACTGATTTCACACACCTCCATTGTATGACTTCACACACCTCCATTCTAAGACTTCACAAACCTCAATTCTATGACTTCACTCACCTCCATTCTATGACTTCACACACCTCCTTTCTGAGTTGACACACCTCCATTCTATGACTTCACACACCTCCAATCTGAATTCACACACCTCCATTCTATGACTTCACCCACCTCCATTCTATGACTTCACACAACTCCATTCTCCTACTTCACACCCCTCTAATTTGATTTCTCATACCTCCATTCTATGACTACACAAACCTCCCTTCTGTGAATTCACAATACTCCATTCTATGACTTCACACATCTACATTCCATGACTTCACACACCTCAATTCTGACTCACACAACTTCATTCTGTGACTTCACAAAACTCCATTCTATGATTTCACAAATCTCCATACTATGACTTCACACACCTCCATCTATGACTTCACACACCTCCTTTCTATGAATTCACCCACCTCCAATCTATGACTACACACCTTCATTCTGAATTCACACACTTCCATTCTGTGACTTCACACACCTCCATTCTATGACTTCACACACCTCCATTCTGTGACTTCACTCACCTCCATTCTATGACTTCACACATCTCCATTGTGACTACACACACCTCCATTCTATGAGTTCACACACCTCCATTCTGACTTCACACACCTCCATTCTATGACTTCACACACCTCCATTCTGAATTCACACAGCTCAATTCTGTGACTTCACAAAATTCCATTCTGACTTCACACACCTCCATTGTATGTATTCACACACCTCCATTCTATGACTTCACACACCTCCATTCTGACTTCACAAACCTCTATTCTATGAATTTGCACACCTCCATTCTGACATCACACACCTCCAATCTATAACTTCACAGACCTCGAATCTGTGACTTCACTCACCTCCAGTCTATGACTTCACACTCCTTCATTCTTACTTCAGAAACATCCATTCTATGACCTCACACACCTCCATCTATGACTTCACAAACCTCCATTCTGTGACTTCACACACCTCCATACTGAGTTCACAAAACTCCATTCGGTGACTTAACACACCTCCATTCTGACTTCACACACGTCCATTCTATGAATTCACACACTTCCATTCTATGACTTCACACACCTAATTTCTATGACTTCACACACCTCCATTCTATGACTTCACACACCTAATTTCTATGACTTCACACACCTCCATTCTATGACTTCACACACCTAATTTCTATGACTTCACCCACCTTCCATTCTATGACTTCACACCTCCATTCTGACTTCACATACCTCCATTCTGTGACTTCACACACCTCCATTCTATGACTTCACAAACTTCCATTGTGACGTCACACACCTCCATTCTATGAGTTCACACACCTCCATTCTATGACTTCACACACTTCCTTTCTGAGTTGACACACCTCCATTCTATGACTTCACACACCTGCAATCTGAATTCACACACCTCAATTCTATGACTTCACCCACCCCCATTCTATGACTTCACACACCTCCATTCTCCGACTTCACACCCCTCTAATTTGATTTCTCATACCTCCATTCTATGACTTCACAAACCACCCTTCGGTGACTTCACAATACTCCATTCTATGACTTCACACATCTACATTCTATGACTTCACACACCTCAATTCTGACTCACACAACTCCATTCTGTGACTTCACAAAACTCCATTCTGTCATTTCACATATCTCCATACTATGACTTCACACACCTCCATCTATGACTTCACACACCTCCATTCTGAGTTCACACACCTCCATTCTGTGACTTCACACACCTCCATTCTGACTTCACACACCACCATTGTATGACTTCACACACCTCCATTCAGTGACTTCACACACCTCCATTCTATGACTTCACAAACTTCCATTGTGACGTCACACACCTCCATTCTATGAGTTCACACACCTCCATTCTGACTTCACACACCTCCCTTCTATGACTTCACACACCCTCATTCTATGATTTCACACACCTCCATTCTGTGACTTCACACACCTCCATTCTATGACTTCACACACCTCCATTCTTTGACTTCACACACCTCCATTCTGAGTTCACACATCTCAATTCTGTGACTTCTCACACCTCGATTCTTTGACTTCACACACCACCAATCTGTGACTTCACACACCTCCATTCTGTGACTTCACACACCTCCATTCTATGACTTCACACACCTCCCTTCTGACTTCACACACCTTCTTTCTCTGACTTCACACACATCCATTCAATGACTTGACACACCTACATTCTTTGACTTCACACAACTCAAATCTGACATCACACACCTCCATTCTATCATTTCACAGACCTCAAATCTGTGACTTCACTCACCTGCAATCTATGATTTCCACTCCTCCATTCTATGACTTCCCACACCTCCTTTCTATAAATTCACTCACCTCCAATCTATGACTACACACCTCCATTCTGACTTCACACACCTCCATTCTGTGACTTCACACACCTCCATTCTATAACTTCACACACCTCCATTCTATGACTTCACACACCTCCATTCTATGACTTCACACACCTCCATTCTTTGACTTCACACACCTAAATTCTGAGTTGACACACCTCCATTCTGTGACTTCACACACCTCCATTCTGACTTCACACAGCTCCATTCTATGACTTCACAAACCTCCATTCTTTGACATCACACACCTCCATTCTGACTTCACACACGTCCATTCTATGACTTCACACACTTCCATTCTATGACGTCACACACCTCCATTCTGTGACTTCACACACGACCATTCTGAGTTCACACACCTCCATTCTGTGACTTCACACACCTCCATTCTATGACTTCACACACCTCCATTCTATGACTTCACACACCTAATTTCTATGACTTCACCCACCTTCCATTCTATGACTTCACACCTCCATTCTGACTTCACATACCTCCATTCTGTGACTTCACACACCTCCATTCTATGACTTCACAAACTTCCATTGTAACGTCACACACCTCCATTCTATGAGTTCACACACCTCCATTCTATGACTTCACACACTTCCTTTCTGAGTTGACACACCTCCATTCTATGACTTCACACACCTACAATCTGAATTCACACACCTCAATTCTATGACTTCACCCACCTCCATTCTATGCCTTCACACACCTTCATTCTTACTTCACAAACATACATTCTATGACTTCACACTCCTCCATTCTATGACTTCAAACACCTCCATTCTTTGACTTCACACACCTCCATTCTGTGACTTTACACAGCTCCATTCTATCACTTCACACACTTCCATTGTGACGTCACACACCTCCATTCTATGACTTCACACACCTCCATTCTGTGACTTCACACACGTCCATTCTATGACTTCACACACCTCCATTCTGACTTCACACACCTACATTCTATGACTTCACACATCTACATTCTATGACTTCACACACCTCCATTCTCCGACTTCACACCCCTCTAATTTGATTTATCATACCTCCATTCTATGACTTCACAAACCTCACTTCGGTGACTTCACAATACTCCATTCTATGACTTCACACATATACATTCTATGACTTCACACATTTCAATTCTGACTCACACAACTCCATTCTGTGACTTCACAAAACTCCATTGTATGATTTCACATATCTCCATACTATGACTTTACACACCTCCATTCTGAGTTCACACACCTCCATTCTGTGACTTCACACACCTCCATACTGATTTCACACACCTCCATTGTATGACTTCACACACCTCCATTCTAAGACTTCACAAACCTCAATTCTATGACTTCACTCACCTCCATTCTATGACTTCACACACCTCCTTTCTGAGTTGACACACCTCCATTCTATGACTTCACACACCTCCAATCTGAATTCACACACCTCCATTCTATGACTTCACCCACCTCCATTCTATGACTTCACACAACTCCATTCTCCTACTTCACACCCCTCTAATTTGATTTCTCATACCTCCATTCTATGACTACACAAACCTCCCTTCTGTGAATTCACAATACTCCATTCTATGACTTCACACATCTACATTCCATGACTTCACACACCTCAATTCTGACTCACACAACTTCATTCTGTGACTTCACAAAACTCCATTCTATGATTTCACAAATCTCCATACTATGACTTCACACACCTCCATCTATGACTTCACACACCTCCTTTCTATGAATTCACCCACCTCCAATCTATGACTACACACCTTCATTCTGAATTCACACACCTCCATTCTGTGACTTCACACACCTCCCTTCTATGACTTCACACACCTCCATTCTGTGACTTCACTCACCTCCATTCTATGACTTCACACATCTCCATTGTGACTACACACACCTCCATTCTATGAGTTCACACACCTCCATTCTGACTTCACACACCTCCATTCTATGACTTCACACACCTCCATTCTGAATTCACACAGCTCAATTCTGTGACTTCACAAAATTCCATTCTGACTTCACACACCTCCATTGTATGTATTCACACACCTCCATTCTATGACTTCACACACCTCCATTCTGACTTCACAAACCTCTATTCTATGAATTTGCACACCTCCATTCTGACATCACACACCTCCAATCTATAACTTCACAGACCTCGAATCTGTGACTTCACTCACCTCCAGTCTATGACTTCACACTCCTTCATTCTTACTTCAGAAACATCCATTCTATGACCTCACACACCTCCATCTATGACTTCACAAACCTCCATTCTGTGACTTCACACACCTCCATACTGAGTTCACAAAACTCCATTCGGTGACTTAACACACCTCCATTCTGACTTCACACACGTCCATTCTATGAATTCACACACTTCCATTCTATGACTTCACACACCTAATTTCTATGACTTCACACACCTCCATTCTATGACTTCACACACCTAATTTCTATGACTTCACCCACCTTCCATTCTATGACTTCACACCTCCATTCTGACTTCACATACCTCCATTCTGTGACTTCACACACCTCCATTCTATGACTTCACAAACTTCCATTGTGACGTCACACACCTCCATTCTATGAGTTCACACACCTCCATTCTATGACTTCACACACTTCCTTTCTGAGTTGACACACCTCCATTCTATGACTTCACACACCTACAATCTGAATTCACACACCTCAATTCTATGACTTCACCCACCCCCATTCTATGACTTCACACACCTCCATTCTCCGACTTCACACCCCTCTAATTTGATTTCTCATACCTCCATTCTATGACTTCACAAACCACCCTTCGGTGACTTCACAATACTCCATTCTATGACTTCACACATCTACATTCTATGACTTCACACACCTCAATTCTGACTCACACAACTCCATTCTGTGACTTCACAAAACTCCATTCTGTCATTTCACATATCTCCATACTATGACTTCACACACCTCCATCTATGACTTCACACACCTCCATTCTGAGTTCACACACCTCCATTCTGTGACTTCACACACCTCCATTCTGACTTCACACACCACCATTGTATGACTTCACACACCTCCATTCAGTGACTTCACACACCTCCATTCTATGACTTCACAAACTTCCATTGTGACGTCACACACCTCCATTCTATGAGTTCACACACCTCCATTCTGACTTCACACACCTCCCTTCTATGACTTCACACACCCTCATTCTATGATTTCACACACCTCCATTCTGTGACTTCACACACCTCCATTCTATGACTTCACACACCTCCATTCTTTGACTTCACACACCTCCATTCTGAGTTCACACATCTCAATTCTGTGACTTCTCACACCTCGATTCTTTGACTTCACACACCACCAATCTGTGACTTCACACACCTCCATTCTGTGACTTCACACACCTCCATTCTATGACTTCACACACCTCCCTTCTGACTTCACACACCTTCTTTCTCTGACTTCACACACATCCATTCAATGACTTGACACACCTACATTCTTTGACTTCACACAACTCAAATCTGACATCACACACCTCCATTCTATGATTTCACAGACCTCAAATCTGTGACTTCACTCACCTGCAATCTATGATTTCCACTCCTCCATTCTATGACTTCCCACACCTCCTTTCTATAAATTCACTCACCTCCAATCTATGACTACACACCTCCATTCTGACTTCACACACCTCCATTCTGTGACTTCACACACCTCCATTCTATAACTTCACACACCTCCATTCTATGACTTCACACACCTCCATTCTATGACTTCACACACCTCCATTCTTTGACTTCACACACCTAAATTCTGAGTTGACACACCTCCATTCTGTGACTTCACACACCTCCATTCTGACTTCACACAGCTCCATTCTATGACTTCACAAACCTCCATTCTTTGACATCACACACCTCCATTCTGACTTCACACACGTCCATTCTATGACTTCACACACTTCCATTCTATGACGTCACACACCTCCATTCTGTGACTTCACACACGACCATTCTGAGTTCACACACCTCCATTCTGTGACTTCACACACCTCCATTCTATGACTTCACACACCTACATTCTATGACTTCACACATCCATTTTGACTTCACACACCTCCAATATATGACTTCAAACAGCTCAATTCTCTGACTTCACACACCTCCATTCTATGACTTTAAACCCGTCCATTCAGTGACTTCACCACCTCCATTCTATGACTTCACCCACCTCCATTCTATGACTTCAACCATCTCCATTCTATGACTGCACACACCTCCATTCTCCGACTTCACACCCCTCTAATTTGATTTATCATACCTCCATTCTATGACTTCACACACCTCCATTCTGAATTCACACAGCTCCATTCTGTGACTTCACAAAACTCCATTGTATGATTTCACACACCTCCATACTATGACTTCACACAACTCCATCTATGACTTCACACACCTCCATTTTGACCTCACACACCTCTCGTCTATGACTTCGCACACCTCCATTCTGACATCACACACCTCCATTCTATGACTTCACAGACCTCGAATCTGTGACTTCACTCACCTGCACTCTATGACTAAACACTCCTCCATTCTATGACTTCACCCTCCTCCAATCTATGACTACACACCTCCATTCTGACTTCACACACCTCCATTCTGTGACTTCACACACCTCCATTCCATGACTTCACACACCTTCATTTTTACTTCAGAAACATTCACACACCTGCATTCTATGACTTCACAAACCTCCATTCTGTGACTTCACACATGCATTTTGACTTCACACACCTCCAATATATGAGTTCAAACACCTCAATTTTGTGACTTCACACAGCTCCATTCTATGACTTCATAACCTCCATTCTGTGACTTCACACACTTCCATTCTATGACTTCACACACCTCCATTCTGTGCCTTTACACACCTCCATTCTGAGTTCACACACCTCCATTCTGTGACGTCACACACCTCCATTCTATGACTTCACACACCTCTATTCTGACTTCACACACCTCCATTCTATGACTTCATACACCTCCATTCTGACTTCACACACCTCCATTCTATGACTTCGCACACCTCTCTTCTGATTTCACACACCTCCATTCTGTGACTTCACACACCTCCATTCAATGACTTCACACACCTACATTCTTTGACTTCATACACCTCCAATCTGACATCACACACCTCCATTCTATGATTTTACAAACCTCGAATCTGTGACTTCACTCACCTGCACTCTCTGACTACCCACACCTCTTTCTATGACTTCACCCACCTCCAATCTTTGACTACACACCTCCATTCTGACTTCACACACCTCCATTCTGTGACTTCACACACCTCCATTCTTTGACTTCACACACCTCCATTCTATGACTTCACACACCTTCATTCTTACTTCAGAAACATCCATTCTATGACTTCACACACCTCCATTCTATGACTTCACAATCCTCCATTCTGTGACTTCACACACCTCCATTCTGACTTCACACACTTCCATTCTATGACTTCACACACTTCCATTCTATGACTTCACACACTTCCATTCTGAGTTCACACACCTCTATTCTGTGATTTCACACATCTCCATTCTGTGACTTCACACACCTCCATTCTGTGACTTCACACACTTCCATTCTATGACCTCACAAACCCTCATTCTATGATTTCACACACCTCCATTCTATGACTTCACACATCCATTTTGACTTCACACACCTCCAATATATGACTTCAAACACCTCAATTTTGTGACTGCACACACCTCCATTCTATGATTTCAAACCGTCCATTCTGTGACTTCACACACCTCCATTTTATGACTTCACACACTTCCATTCTATGACTTCACACACCTCCATTCTGTGACTATACACACCTCCATTCTGAGTTCACACACCTCAATTCTGGAACTTCACACACCTCCAATCTGTGACTTCCCACACCTCCATTCTGTGACTTCACACACCTCCATTCTATGACTTCACACACCTCCATTCTATGACTTCACACACGTCCATTCTGTGACTTCACACACCTCCATTGTATGAGTTCCCACACCTCCCTTTTGACTACACACACTACCATTCTATGAGTTCACACATCTCCATTCTGACTACACACACCTCCATTCTATAACTTCACACACCTCCATTCTATGACTTCACACACCTCCTTTCTATGACTTCACCCAACTCCATTCTATGACTTCACACCTCCATTCTGACTTCACACACCTCCATTCTGTGACTTCACACACCTCCATTATATGACTTCACACACCTCCATTCTATGACTTAACACACCTCCATTCTATGCCTTCACACACCTCCATTCTGTGACTTCACACACCTCCATTCTATGCCTTCACACACCTTCATTCTTACTTCACAAACATATATTCTATGACTTCACACACCTCCATTCCTTGACTTCATACACCTCCGTTCTATGTCTTCACACACCTCCATTTTTTGAATTCACACACCTAAATTCTGAGTTGACACATTTCCATTCTGTGACTTCACACACCTCCATTCTGACTTCACACATCTCCATTCTATGACTTCACACACCTTCATTTTTACTTTAAAAACATCCATTCTATAACTTCACACACCTCCATTCTATGACTTCACACACCTCCTTTCTATGACTTCACCCAACTCCATTCTATGACTTCACTCCTCCATTCTGACTTCACACACCTCCATTCTATGACTTCACACACCTTCATTTTTACTTTACAAACATCCATTCTATAACTTCACACACCTCCATTCTATGACTTCACACACCTCCATTCAGTGACTTCACACACCTCAATTCTATGACTTCACACACCTCCATTCTGTGACTTCACACACCTCCATTCTATGACTTCACACACTTCCATTGTGACGTCACACACCTCCATTCTTTGAGTTCACACACCTCCATTCTGACTTCACACACCTCCATTCTATGACTTCACACACCTCCATTCTGAATTCACATAGCTCCATTCTGTGCCTTCACAAAACTCTATTCTATGATTTCACACAACTCCATACTATGACTTCACACAACTCCATCTATGACTTCACACACCTCCATTCTGACATCACACACCTCCATTCTATGACTTCACAGACCTTGAATCTGTGATTTCACTCACATGCATTCTATGACTTCACACTCCTCCATTCTATGACTTCCCACACCTCCATTCTATGACTTCACCCACCTCCAATCGATGACTACACACCTCCATTCTGACTTCACACACCTCCATTCTGTGACTTCACACACCCCCATTCTATGAGTTCACATACCTCCATTCTATGCCTTCACACACCTTCATTCTTACTTCAGAAACATCAGTTCTATGACTTCACACACCTCCATTCCATGACTTCACAAACCTCCATTCTGTGACTTCCCACACCTAATTTCTGTGACTTCACCCACCTCCATTCTATGACTTCACACCTCCATTCTGACTTCACACACCTCCATTCTATGACTTCACACACCTCCATTCTGACTTCACACACCTCCATTCTGTGACTTCACAAAACTCCATTCTATGATTTCACATATCTCCATACTATGACTTCACACACCTCCATCTATGAATTCACACACCTCCATTCTGAGTTCACACACCTCCATTCTGTGACTTCACACACCTCCATTCCGGCTTCACACACCTCCATTGTATGACTTCACACACCTCCATTCTCTGACTTCACACACCTGCATTCTATGACTTCACAAACTTCCATTGTGACGTCACACACCTCCATTCTATGAGTTCACACACCTCCATTCTATGACTTCACACACCTCCATTCTGACTTCACACACCTCTATTCTATGACTTGCAACACCTCCATTCTGACTTCCCACACCTCCATTCTATGACTTCACAGACCACGAATCTGTGACTTCACTCACCTCCACTCTATGACTTCACACTTCTCCATTCTGTGACTTCCCACACCTAATTTCTGTCACTTCACCCACCTCCATTCTATGACTTCACACCTCCATTCTGACTTCACACACCTCCATTCTATGACTTCACACACCTCCATTCTGACTTCACACACCTCCATTCTGTGACTTCACACACCTCATTCTATGATTTCACACACCTCCATTCTGTGACTTCACACACCTGAATTCTATGACTTCACACACCTCCATTCTGTGACTTCACACACCTCCATTCTATGACTTCACACACCTCCATTCTATGACTTCACACACCTACATTTTGACTGCACACACCTCCATTCTATGAGTTAACACACCTGCATTGTGACTTTACACACCTCCATTCTATGACTTCACACACCTCCATTCTGACCTCACACACCTCCATTCTGACTTCACACATCTAAATTCTTTGACTTCACACACCTCCATTGTATGATTTCACACACCTCCATTCTATAAGTTCACTCACCTCCATTCTATGACTTCACACACCTCCTTTCTGTGTTGACACACCTCCATTCTATGACTTCACACACCACCAATCTGAATTCACACACCTCCATTCTATGACTTCACCCACCTCCATTCTATGACTTCACACACCTCCATTCTCCGAATTCACACCCCTCTAATTTGATATCTCATACCTCCATTCTATGACTTCACAAACCTCCCTTCGGTGACTTCACAATACTCCATTCTATGACTTCACACATCTACATTCTATGACTTCACACACCTCAAATTTGAGTCACACATCTCCATTCTGTGACTTCACAAAACTCCATTCTATGATTTCACATATCTCCATACTATGACTTCACACACCTCCATCTATGACTTCACACACCTCCATTCTGAGTTCACACACCTCAATTCTGTGACTTCACACACCTCCATTCTGAGTTCACACACCTTCATTGTATGATTTCACACACCTCCATTCTGTGACTTCACACACCTCCATTGTTTGACTTCACACACCTCCATTCTGTGACTTCACACACCTCCATTCTGAGTTCACACACCTCCATGCTTTGACTTCCCACACCTCTATTCTGTGACTTCACACACCTCCAATCTGTGACTACACACACTTCCATTCTATAACTTCACACACCTCCATTCTATGACTTCACACACCTCCATTCTGTGACTTCACACACCTCCCTTCTATGACCTCACACACCCTCATTCTGTGATTTCATACACCTCCATTCTATGACTTCATACCGTCCATTCTGTGACTTCACACACCTCCATTCTATGACTTCACACACTTCCATTCTATGACTTCACACACCTCCATTCTGTGACTTTACACACCTCTATTCTGGGTTCACACACCTCCATTCTGTGACTTCACACTCCTTCAATCTGTGACTTCGCACACCTCCATTCTGTGACTTCACACACCTCCATTCTATGACTTCACACACCTTCATTCTTACTTGACAAACACCCATGCTATGACTTCACACACCTCCATTCTATGACTTCACACACCTCCATTCTGTGACTTCACACACCTCCATTCTATGACTTCACACACCTCCATTGTGACTACACACACCTCCATTCTATGAGTTCACACACCGCCATTCTGACTTCACACACCTCCGTTCTATGATTTCACATACCTCCATTCTGAATTCACACACCTCCATTCTGTGACTTCACACACTTCCATTGTGACGTCACACACCTCCAATCTATGAGTTCACACACCTCCATTCTATGACTTCACACACCTCCATTCTGACTTCACAAACCTCTATTCTATGACTTCGCACACCTCCATTCTGACATCACACACCTCCACTCTATGACTTCACACTCCTCCATTCTATGACTTCCCATACCTCCTTTCTATGACTTCACCCACCTTCATTCTATGACCTCACACCTCCATTCTGACTTCACACACTTCCATTCAGTGACTTCACACACCTCCATTCAATGACTTCACACACCTCCATTCTATGACTTCACACACCTTCATTCTTACTTCAGAAACATCCATTCTATGACCTCACACACCTACATCTATGACTTCACAAACCTCCATTCTGTGACTTCACACACCTCCATACTGAGTTCACAAAACTCCATTCGGTGACTTAACACACATCCATTTTGATTTCACACACCTCCAATATATGACTTCAAACAGCTCAATTCTCTGACTTTACACACCTCCATTCTATGACTTTAAACCCGTCCATTCTGTGCCTTCACACACCGCCATTCTATGACTTCATACACCTCCATTCTATGACTTCACACACCTCCATTCTATGACTTCACACACCTCCATTCTATGACTTCACAGATCTCGAGTCTGTGACTTCACTCACCTGTACTCTATGACTTCACACTTCTCGATTCTATGACTTCCCACACCTAAGTTCTATTACTTCATCCACCTCCATTCAATGACTTCACACCTCGATTCTGACTTCACACACCTACATTCTATGACTTCACACACCTCCATTGTGACTTCACCCACCTCCATTCTATGACTTCACACACCTCGATTCTCCGACTTCACACCCCTCTAATTTGATTTCTCATACCTCCATTCTATGACTTCTCAAACCTCCCTTCGGTGACTTCACAATACTCCATTCTATGACTTCACACATCTACATTCTATGACTTCACACACCTCAATTCTGACTCACACAACTCCATTCTGTGACTTCACAAAACTCCATTCTATGATTTCACATATCTCCATACTATGACTTCACACACCTCCATCTATGATTGCACACACCTCCATTCTGAGTTCACACACCTCCATTCTGTGACTTCACACACCTCCATTCTGACTTCACACATCTCCATTGTATGACTTCACACACCTCCATTCTGTGACTTCACACACCTCTATTCTATGCCTTCACAAACTTCCATTGTGACGTCACACACCTCCATTTTATGAGTTCACACAACTCCATTCTATGACTTCACACACCTCCATTCTGACTTCACACACCTCTATTCTATGATTTCGAACACCTATATTCTGACTTCACACACCTCCATTCTCTGACTTCACACACCTCCATTCAATGACTTCACACACCTATATTCTTTGACTTCACCCACCTCCAATCTATGACTAAACACCTCCATTCTGACTTCATACACCTACATTCTCTGACTTCACACACCTCCATTCTATAACTTCACACACCTCCACTCTATGACTTCACACACCTCCATTCTGAATTCACACAGCTCCATTCTGTGACTTCACAAAACTCCATTCTATGATTTCACACACCTCCATACTATGACTTCACACAACTCCATCTATGACTTCACACACCTCCATTCTGACTTCACACACCTCTATTCTATGACTTCGCACACCTCCATTCTGACATCACACACCTCCATTCTATGACTTCACAGACCTCGAATCTGTGACTTCACTAACCTCACTCTATGACTTCACACTCCTCCATTCTATGACTTCACCCACCTCCAATCTATGACTCCACACCTCCATTCTGTGACTTCACACACCTCCATACCATGACTTCACACACCTTCATTTTTACATCAGAAACATTCACACACCTCCATTCTATGACTTCACAAACCTCCATTCTGTGACTTCACACATGCATTTTGACTTCACACACCTCCAATATATGACTTCAAACACCTCAATTCTGTGACTTCACACCGCTCCATTCTATGACTTCATAACGTCCATTCTGTGACTTCACACACCTCCATTCTATGACTTCACACACCTCTATTCTGACTTCACACACCTCCATTCCATGACTTCATACACCTCCATTCTGACTTCACACACCTCCATTCTATGATTTCAAACCGTCCATTCTGTGACTTCACACACCTCCATTTTATGACTTCACACACTTCCATTCTATGACTTCACACACCTCCATTCTGTGACTTTACACACCTCCATTCTGAGTTCACACACCTCAATTCTGGAACTTCACACACCTCCAATATGTGACTTCCCACAACTCCATTCTGTCACTTCACACACCTCCATTCTATGACTTCACACACCTCTATTCTATGACTACACACACGTCCATTCTGTGATTTCACACACCTCCATTCTATGAGTTCACACACCTCCATTCTGAATTCAACACCTCCATTCTATGACTTCACACACCTCCATTCTATGACTTCAGACACCTCCTTTCTATGACTTCACCCAACTCCATTCTATGACTTCACACCTCCATTCTGACTTCACACACCTCCATTCTGTGACTTCACACACCTCCATTATATGACTTCACACACCTCCATTCTATGACTTCACACACCTCCATTCTATGCCTTCACACACCTCCATTCTGTGACTTCACACACCTCCATTCTATGCCTTCACACACCTTCATTCTTACTTCACAAACATATATTCTATGACTTCACACACTTCCATTCTTTGACTTCATACACCTCCATTCTATGTCTTCACACACCTCCATTATTTGACTTCACACGACTAAATTCTGAGTTGACACATCTCCATTCTGTGACTTCAAACACCTCCATTCTGACTTCACACATCTCCATTCTATGACTTCACACACCTTCATTTTTATTTTACAAACATCCATTCTATAACTTCACACACCTCCATTCTGTGACTTCACACACCTCCTTTCTATGACTTCACCCAACTCCATTCTATGACTTCACACCTCCATTCTGACTTCACACACATCCATTCTATGACTTCACACACCTTCATTTTTACTTTACAAACATCCATTCTATAACTTCACACACCTCCATTCTATGACTTCACACACCTCCATTCAGTGACTTCACACACCTCAATTCTATGACTTCACACACCTCCATTGTGTGACTTCACACACCTCCATTCTATGACTTCACACACTTCCATTGTGATGTCACACACCTCCATTCTTTGAGTTCACACACCTCCATTCTGACTTCACATACCTCCACTCTATGACTTCACACACCTCCATTCTGAATTCACACAGCTCCATTCTGTGCCTTCACAAAACTCTATTCTATGATTTCACACAACTCCATACTATGACTTCACACAACTGCATCTATGACTTCACACACCTCCATTCTGACATCACACACCTCCATTCTATGACTTCACAGACCTCGAATCTGTGATTTCACTCATATGCACTCTATGACTTCACACTCCTCCATGCTATGACTTCCCACACCTCCTTTCTATGACTTCACCCACCTCCAATCGATGACTACACACCTCCATTCCGACTTCACACACCTCCATTCTGTGACTTCACACACCCCCATTCTATGAGTTCACATACCTCCATTCTATGACTTCACACACCTTCATTCTTACTTCAGAAACATCAGTCCTATGACTTCACACACCTCCATTCCATGACTTCACAAACCTCCATTCTGTGACTTCACACACCTCCTTTCTGAGTTCACACAACTCCATTCTGTGACTTCTCACACCTCGATTCTGTGACTTCACACAGCTCCAAACTGTGACTTCACACACCTCCATTCTGACTTCACACACCTCCATTCTATGACTTCACACACTTCCATTCTATGACTTCATACACCTCCATTCTTTGACTTCACACACCTCCATTCTGAGTTCACACAACTCCATTCTGTGACTTCTCACACCTCGATTCTGTGACTTCACACAGCTCCAAACTGTTACTTCACACACCTCCATTCTATGAGTTCACACACCTCCATTCTGTGACTTCACACACCTCCATTCTATGACCTCACACACCCTCATTCTATGATTTCACACACCTCCATTCTATGAGTTCACACACCTCCATTCTGACTTCACACACCTCCATTCATTGACTTCACAAACTTCCATTGTGACGTCACACACCTCCATTCTATGAGTTCACACACCTACATTCTATGACATCACACACCTCCATTCTGACTTCACACACCTCTATTCTATGACTTGCAACACCTACATTCTGACTTCCCACACCTCCATTCTATGACTTCACAGACCTCGAATCTGTGACTTCACTCACGTCCACTCTATGACTTCACACTTCTTCATTCTATGACTTCCCAAACCTAATTTCTGTGACTTCACCCACCTCCATTCTCTGACTTCACACCTCCATTCTGACTTCACACACCTCCATTCTATGACTTCACACACCTCCATTCTGACTTCACACACCTCCATTCTGTGACTTCACAAAACTCCATTCTATGATTTCACATATCTCCATACTATGACTTCACACACCTCCATCTATGAATTCACACACCTCCATTCTGAGTTCACACACCTCCATTCTGTGACTTCACACACCTCCATTCCGGCTTCACACACCTCCATTGTATGACTTCACACACCTCCATTCTGTGACTTCACACACCTGCATTCTATGACTTCACAAACTTCCATTGTGATGTCACACACCTCCATTCTATGAGTTCACACACCTCCATTCTATGACTTCACACACCTCCATTCTGACTTCACACACCTCTATTCTATGACTTGCAACACCTCCATTCTGACTTCCCACACCTCCATTCTATGACTTCACAGACCACGAATCTGTGACTTCACTCACCTCCACTCTATGACTTCACACTTCTCCATTCTGTGACTTCCCACACCTAATTTCTGTCACTTCACCCACCTCCATTCTATGACTTCACACCTCCATTCTGACTTCACACACCTCCATTCTATGACTTCACACACCTCCATTCTGACTTCACACACCTCCATTCTGTGACTTCACACACCTCATTCTATGATTTCACACACCTCCATTCTGTGACTTCACACACCTGAATTCTATGACTTCACACACCTCCATTCTGTGACTTCACACACCTCCATTCTATGACTTCACACACCTCCATTCTATGACTTCACACACCTACATTTTGACTCCACACACCTCCATTCTATGAGTTAACACACCTGCATTGTGACTTTACACACCTCCATTCTATGACTTCACACACCTCCATTCTGACCTCACACACCTCCATTCTGACTTCACACATCTAAATTCTTTGACTTCACACACCTCCATTGTATGATTTCACACACCTCCATTCTATAAGTTCACTCACCTCCATTCTATGACTTCACACACCTCCTTTCTGTGTTGACACACCTCCATTCTATGACTTCACACACCACCAATCTGAATTCACACACCTCCATTCTATGACTTCACCCACCTCCATTCTATGACTTCACACACCTCCATTCTCCGAATTCACACCCCTCTAATTTGATATCTCATACCTCCATTCTATGACTTCACAAACCTCCCTTCGGTGACTTCACAATACTCCATTCTATGACTTCACACATCTACATTCTATGACTTCACACACCTCAAATTTGAGTCACACATCTCCATTCTGTGACTTCACAAAACTCCATTCTATGATTTCACATATCTCCATACTATGACTTCACACACCTCCATCTATGACTTCACACACCTCCATTCTGAGTTCACACACCTCAATTCTGTGACTTCACACACCTCCATTCTGAGTTCACACACCTTCATTGTATGATTTCACACACCTCCATTCTGTGACTTCACACACCTCCATTGTTTGACTTCACACACCTCCATTCTGTGACTTCACACACCTCCATTCTGAGTTCACACACCTCCATGCTTTGACTTCCCACACCTCTATTCTGTGACTTCACACACCTCCAATCTGTGACTACACACACTTCCATTCTATAACTTCACACACCTCCATTCTATGACTTCACACACCTCCATTCTGTGACTTCACACACCTCCCTTCTATGACCTCACACACCCTCATTCTGTGATTTCATACACCTCCATTCTATGACTTCATACCGTCCATTCTGTGACTTCACACACCTCCATTCTATGACTTCACACACTTCCATTCTATGACTTCACACACCTCCATTCTGTGACTTTACACACCTCTATTCTGGGTTCACACACCTCCATTCTGTGACTTCACACTCCTTCAATCTGTGACTTCGCACACCTCCATTCTGTGACTTCACACACCTCCATTCTATGACTTCACACACCTTCATTCTTACTTGACAAACACCCATGCTATGACTTCACACACCTCCATTCTATGACTTCACACACCTCCATTCTGTGACTTCACACACCTCCATTCTATGACTTCACGCACCTCCATTGTGACTACACACACCTCCATTCTATGAGTTCACACACCGCCATTCTGACTTCACACACCTCCGTTCTATGATTTCACATACCTCCATTCTGAATTCACACACCTCCATTCTGTGACTTCACACACTTCCATTGTGACGTCACACACCTCCAATCTATGAGTTCACACACCTCCATTCTATGACTTCACACACCTCCATTCTGACTTCACAAACCTCTATTCTATGACTTCGCACACCTCCATTCTGACATCACACACCTCCACTCTATGACTTCACACTCCTCCATTCTATGACTTCCCATACCTCCTTTCTATGACTTCACCCACCTTCATTCTATGACCTCACACCTCCATTCTGACTTCACACACTTCCATTCAGTGACTTCACACACCTCCATTCAATGACTTCACACACCTCCATTCTATGACTTCACACACCTTCATTCTTACTTCAGAAACATCCATTCTATGACCTCACACACCTACATCTATGACTTCACAAACCTCCATTCTGTGACTTCACACACCTCCATACTGAGTTCACAAAACTCCATTCGGTGACTTAACACACATCCATTTTGATTTCACACACCTCCAATATATGACTTCAAACAGCTCAATTCTCTGACTTTACACACCTCCATTCTATGACTTTAAACCCGTCCATTCTGTGCCTTCACACACCGCCATTCTATGACTTCATACACCTCCATTCTATGACTTCACACACCTCCATTCTATGACTTCACACACCTCCATTCTATGACTTCACAGATCTCGAGTCTGTGACTTCACTCACCTCTACTCTATGACTTCACACTTCTCGATTCTATGACTTCCCACACCTAAGTTCTATTACTTCATCCACCTCCATTCAATGACTTCACACCTCGATTCTGACTTCACACACCTGCATTCTATGACTTCACACACCTCCATTGTGACTTCACCCACCTCCATTCTATGACTTCACACACCTCGATTCTCCGACTTCACACCCCTCTAATTTGATTTCTCATACCTCCATTCTATGACTTCTCAAACCTCCCTTCGGTGACTTCACAATACTCCATTCTATGACTTCACACATCTACATTCTATGACTTCACACACCTCAATTCTGACTCACACAACTCCATTCTGTGACTTCACAAAACTCCATTCTATGATTTCACATATCTCCATACTATGACTTCACACACCTCCATCTATGATTGCACACACCTCCATTCTGAGTTCACACACCTCCATTCTGTGACTTCACACACCTCCATTCTGACTTCACACATCTCCATTGTATGACTTCACACACCTCCATTCTGTGACTTCACACACCTCTATTCTATGCCTTCACAAACTTCCATTGTGACGTCACACACCTCCATTTTATGAGTTCACACAACTCCATTCTATGACTTCACACACCTCCATTCTGACTTCACACACCTCTATTCTATGATTTCGAACACCTATATTCTGACTTCACACACCTCCATTCTCTGACTTCACACACCTCCATTCAATGACTTCACACACCTATATTCTTTGACTTCACCCACCTCCAATCTATGACTAAACACCTCCATTCTGACTTCATACACCTACATTCTCTGACTTCACACACCTCCATTCTATAACTTCACACACCTCCACTCTATGACTTCACACACCTCCATTCTGAATTCACACAGCTCCATTCTGTGACTTCACAAAACTCCATTCTATGATTTCACACACCTCCATACTATGACTTCACACAACTCCATCTATGACTTCACACACCTCCATTCTGACTTCACACACCTCTATTCTATGACTTCGCACACCTCCATTCTGACATCACACACCTCCATTCTATGACTTCACAGACCTCGAATCTGTGACTTCACTAACCTCACTCTATGACTTCACACTCCTCCATTCTATGACTTCACCCACCTCCAATCTATGACTCCACACCTCCATTCTGTGACTTCACACACCTCCATACCATGACTTCACACACCTTCATTTTAACATCAGAAACATTCACACACCTCCATTCTATGACTTCACAAACCTCCATTCTGTGACTTCACACATGCATTTTGACTTCACACACCTCCAATATATGACTTCAAACACCTCAATTCTGTGACTTCACACCGCTCCATTCTATGACTTCAAACCGTCCATTCTGTGACTTCACACACCTCCATTTTATGACTTCACACACTTCCATTCTATGACTTCACACACCTCCATTCTGTGACTTTACACACCTCCATTCTGAGTTCACACACCTCAATTCTGGAACTTCACACACCTCCAATATGTGACTTCCCACAACTCCATTCTGTCACTTCACACACCTCCATTCTATGACTTCACACACCTCTATTCTATGACTACACACACGTCCATTCTGTGATTTCACACACCTCCATTCTATGAGTTCACACACCTCCATTCTGAATTCAACACCTCCATTCTATGACTTCACACACCTCCATTCTATGACTTCAGACACCTCCTTTCTATGACTTCACCCAACTCCATTCTATGACTTCACACCTCCATTCTGACTTCACACACCTCCATTCTGTGACTTAACACACCTCCATTATATGACTTCACACACCTCCATTCTATGACTTCACACACCTCCATTCTATGCCTTCACACACCTCCATTCTGTGACTTCACACACCTCCATTCTATGCCTTCACACACCTTCATTCTTACTTCACAAACATATATTCTATGACTTCACACACTTCCATTCTTTGACTTCATACACCTCCATTCTATGTCTTCACACACCTCCATTATTTGACTTCACACGACTAAATTCTGAGTTGACACATCTCCATTCTGTGACTTCAAACACCTCCATTCTGACTTCACACATCTCCATTCTATGACTTCACACACCTTCATTTTTATTTTACAAACATCCATTCTATAACTTCACACACCTCCATTCTGTGACTTCACACACCTCCTTTCTATGACTTCACCCAACTCCATTCTATGACTTCACACCTCCATTCTGACTTCACACACATCCATTCTATGACTTCACACACCTTCATTTTTACTTTACAAACATCCATTCTATAACTTCACACACCTCCATTCTATGACTTCACACACCTCCATTCAGTGACTTCACACACCTCAATTCTATGACTTCACACACCTCCATTGTGTGACTTCACACACCTCCATTCTATGACTTCACACACTTCCATTGTGATGTCACACACCTCCATTCTTTGAGTTCACACACCTCCATTCTGACTTCACATACCTCCACTCTATGACTTCACACACCTCCATTCTGAATTCACACAGATCCATTCTGTGCCTTCACAAAACTCTATTCTATGATTTCACACAACTCCATACTATGACTTCACACAACTGCATCTATGACTTCACACACCTCCATTCTGACATCACACACCTCCATTCTATGACTTCACAGACCTCGAATCTGTGATTTCACTCATATGCACTCTATGACTTCACACTCCTCCATGCTATGACTTCCCACACCTCCTTTCTATGACTTCACCCACCTCCAATCGATGACTACACACCTCCATTCCGACTTCACACACCTCCATTCTGTGACTTCACACACCCCCATTCTATGAGTTCACATACCTCCATTCTATGACTTCACACACCTTCATTCTTACTTCAGAAACATCAGTCCTATGACTTCACACACCTCCATTCCATGACTTCACAAACCTCCATTCTGTGACTTCACACACCTCCTTTCTGAGTTCACACAACTCCATTCTGTGACTTCTCACACCTCGATTCTGTGACTTCACACAGCTCCAAACTGTGACTTCACACACCTCCATTCTGACTTCACACACCTCCATTCTATGACTTCACACACTTCCATTCTATGACTTCATACACCTCCATTCTTTGACTTCACACACCTCCATTCTGAGTTCACACAACTCCATTCTGTGACTTCTCACACCTCGATTCTGTGACTTCACACAGCTCCAAACTGTTACTTCACACACCTCCATTCTATGAGTTCACACACCTCCATTCTGTGACTTCACACACCTCCATTCTATGACCTCACACACCCTCATTCTATGATTTCACACACCTCCATTCTATGAGTTCACACACCTCCATTCTGACTTCACACACCTCCATTCATTGACTTCACAAACTTCCATTGTGACGTCACACACCTCCATTCTATGAGTTCACACACCTACATTCTATGACATCACACACCTCCATTCTGACTTCACACACCTCTATTCTATGACTTGCAACACCTACATTCTGACTTCCCACACCTCCATTCTATGACTTCACAGACCTCGAATCTGTGACTTCACTCACGTCCACTCTATGACTTCACACTTCTTCATTCTATGACTTCCCAAACCTAATTTCTGTGACTTCACCCACCTCCATTCTCTGACTTCACACCTCCATTCTGACTTCACACACCTCCATTCTATGACTTCACACACCTCCATTCTGACTTCACACACCTCCATTCTGTGACTTCACAAAACTCCATTCTATGATTTCACATATCTCCATACTATGACTTCACACACCTCCATCTATGAATTCACACACCTCCATTCTGAGTTCACACACCTCCATTCTGTGACTTCACACACCTCCATTCCGGCTTCACACACCTCCATTGTATGACTTCACACACCTCCATTCTGTGACTTCACACACCTGCATTCTATGACTTCACAAACTTCCATTGTGATGTCACACACCTCCATTCTATGAGTTCACACACCTCCATTCTATGACTTCACACACCTACATTCTGATTTCACACACCTCTATTCTATGACTTGCAACACCTACATTCTGACTTCCCACACCTCCATTCTGTGACTTCACACACTTCCATTCCGGCTTCACACACCTCCATTGTATGACTTCACAAACCTCCATTCTGTGACTTCACACACCTCCTTTCTGAGTTCACACAACTCCATTCTGTGACTTCTCACACCTCGATTCTGTGACTTCACACAGCTCCAAACTGTGACTTCACACACCTCCATTCTGACTTCACACACCTCCATTCTATGACTTCACACACTTCCATTCTATGACTTCATACACCTCCATTCTTTTACTTCACACACCTCCATTCTGAGTTCACACAACTCCATTCTGTGACTTCTCACACCTCGATTCTGTGACTTCACACAGCTCCAAACTGTGACTTCACACACCTCCATTCTATGAGTTCACACACCTCCATTCTGTGACTTCACACACCTCCATTCTATGACCTCACACACCCTCATTCTATGATTTCACACATCTCCATTCTATGAGTTCACACACCTCCATTCTGACTTCACACACCTCCATTCTATGACTTCACAAACTTCCATTGTGACGTCACACACCTCCACTCTATGAGTTCACACACCTACATTCTATGACATCACACACCTCCATTCTGACTTCACAGACCTCTATTCTATGACTTGCAACACCTACATTCTGACTTCCCACACCTCCATTCTATGACTTCACAGACCTCGAATCTGTGACTTCACTCACCTCCACTCTATGACTTCACACTTCTTCATTCTATGACTTCCCACACCTAATTTCTGTGACTTCACCCACCTCCATTCTATGACTTCACACCTCCATTCTGACTTCACACACCTCCATTCTATGACTTCACACACCTCCATTCTATGATTTCACATATCTCCATACTATGACTTCACACACCTCCATCTATGAATTCACACTCCTCCATTCTGAGTTCACACACCTCCATTCTGTGACTTCACACACCTCCATTCCGGCTTCACACACCTCCATTGTATGACTTCACACACCTCCATTCTGTGACTTCACACACCTGCATTCTATGACTTCACAAACTTCCATTGTGACGTCACACACCTCCATTCTGTGAGTTCACACACCTCCATTCTATGACTTCACACACCTCCATTCTGACTTCACACACCTCTATTCTATGACTTGCAACACCTACATTCTGACTTCCCACACCTCCATTCTATGACTTCACAGACCTCGAATCTGTGACTTCACTCACCTCCACTCTATGACTTCACACTTCTCCATTCTATGACTTCCCACACCTAATTTCTGTCACTTCACCCACCTCCATTCTATGACTTCACACCTCCATTCTGACTTCACACACCTCCATTCTATGACTTCACACACCTCCATTCTGACTTCACTCATCTCCATTCTGTGACTTCACACACCTTCATTCTATGATTTCACACACCTCAATTCTGTGACTTCACACACCTGAATTCTATGACTTCACACACCTCCATTCTGTGACTTCACACACCTCCATTCTATGACTTCACACACCTCCATTCTATGACTTCACACACCTCCATTCTGACCTCACACACCTCCATTCTGACTTCACACATCTAAATTCTTGGACTTTACACACCACCATTCTTATTTCACACACCTCCATTCTATGAGTTCACTCACCTCCATTCTATGACTTCATACACCTCCTTTCTGTGTTGACACACCTCCATTCTATGACTTCACACACCACCAATCTGAATTCACACACCTCCATTCTATGACTTCACCCACCTCCATTCTATGACTTCACACACCTCCATTCTCCGAATTCACACCCCTCTAATTTGATATCTCATACCTCCATTCTATGACTTCACAAACCTCCCTTCGGTGACTTCACAATACTCCACTCTATGACTTCACACATCTACATTCTATGACTTCACACACCTCAATTCTGACTCACACTTCTCCATTCTGTGACTTCACAAAGCTCCACTCTATGATTTCACATATCTCCATACTATGACTTCACACACCTCCATGTATGACTTCACACACCTCCATTCTGAGTTCACACACCTCAATTCTGTGACTTCACACACCTCCATTCTGACTTCACACACCTCCATTGTATGACTTCACTCACTTCCACTCTGTGACTTCACACTTCTCCATTCTATGACTTCCCACACCTAAGTTCTATGACTTCACCCACCTACATTCTATGACTTCACACCTCCATTCTGACTTCACACACCTCCATTCTATGACTTCACACACCTCCATTCTGACTTCACCCACCTCCATTCTGTGACTTCACACACCTCCATTCTATGATTTCACACACCTCCATTCTGTGACTTCACACACCTCCATTCTTTGACTTCACACGCCTCCATTCTGTGACTTCACACACCTCCATTCTGACGTCACAAACCTCCATTCTTTGACTTCTCACACCTCGATTCTGTGACTTCACACACCTCCAATCTGTGACTTCACACAATTCCCATCTATGACTTCACACACCTCCATTCTATTTCTTCACACACCTCCATTCTGTGACTTCACACACCTCCATTCTATGACCTCACACGCCCTCATTCTGTGATTTCATACACCTCCATTCTATGACTTCATACCGTCCATTCTGTGACTTCACACACCTCCATTCTATGACTTCACACACTTCCATTCTATGACTTCACACACCTCCATTCTATGATTTCACACACCTCCATTCTGTGACTTCACACACCTCCATTCTATGACTTCACGCACCTCCATTGTGACTACACACACCTCCATTCTATGAGTTCACACACTGCCATTCTGACTTCACACAGTTCACTTCTGTGAGTTCACAAAATTCCATTCTCACTTCACACACCTCCATTGCATGAATTCACACACTTCCATTCTGTGACTTCACACACTTCCATTGTGACGTCACACACCTCCATTCTATGAGTTCACACACCTCCATTCTATGACTTCACACACCTCCATTCTGACTTCACAAACCTCTATTCTATGACTTCGCACACCTCCATTCTGACATCACACACCTCCACTCTATGACTTCACACTCCTCCATTCTGTGACTTCCCATACCTCCTTTCTATGACTTCACCCACCTTCATTCTATGACTTCACACCTCCATTCTGACTTCACACACTTCCATTCAGTGACTTCACACACCTCCATTCAATGACTTCACACACCTCCATTCTATGACTTCACACACCTTCATTCTTACTTCAGAAACATCCATTCTATGACCTCACACACCTACATCTATGACTTCATAAACCTCCATTCTGTGATTCACACACCTCCATACTGAGTTCACAAAACTCCATTCGGTGACTTAACACACATCCATTTTGACTTCACACACCTCCAATATATGACTTCAAACAACTCAATTCTCTGACTTCACACACCTCCATTCTGTGACTTTAAACCCGTACATTCTGTGACTTCACACACCGCCATTCTATGACTTCATACACCTCCATTCTATGACTTCACCCACCTCCATTCTATGACTTCACACACCTCCATTTTCCGACTTCACACCCCTCTAATTTGATTTCTCATACCTCCATTCTATGACATCTCAAACCTCCCTTCGGTGACTTCACAATACTCCATTCTATGACTTCACACATCTACAATCTATGACTTCACACACCTCAATTCTGACTCACAGAACTCCATTCTGTGACTTCACAAAACTCCATTCTATGATTTCACATATCTCCATACTATGACTTCACACACCTCCATCTATGATTGCACACACCTCCATTCTGAGTTCACACACCTCCATTCTGTTACTTCACACACCTCTATTCTATGCTTTCACAAACTTCCATTGTGACGTCACACACCTCCATTTTATGAGTTCACACACCTCCATTCTATGACTTCAAACACCTCCATTCTGACTTCACACACCTCTATTCTATGACTTCGAACACCTATATTCTGACTTCACACACCTCCTTTCTGTGACTTCACACACCTCCCTTCAATGACTTCACACACCTACATTCTTTGACTTCACCCACCTCCAATCTATGACTACACACCTCCATTCTGACTTCACCCACCTCCATTCTCTCACTTCACACACCTCCATTCTATAACTTCACACACCTCCATTCTATGACTTCACACACCTCCATTCTGAATTCACACAGCTCCATTCTGTGACTTCACAAAACTCCAATCTATGATTTCACACACCTCCATACTATGACTTGACACAACTCCATCTATGACTTCACACACCTCAATTCTGACTTCACACACCTCTATTCTATGACTTCGCACACCTCCATTCTGACATCACACACCTCCATTCTATGACTTCACAGACCTCGAATCTGTGACTTCACTCACCTCACTCTATGACTTCACACTCCTCCATTCTATGACTTCACCCACCTCCAATCTATGACTACACACCTCCATTCTGACTTCACACACCTCCATTCTGTGACTTCACACACCTCCATACCATGACTTCACACACCTTCATTTTTACTTCAGAAACATTCACACACCTCCATTCTATGACTTCACAAACCTCCATTCTGTGACTTCACACATGCATTTTGACTTCACACACCTCCAATATATGACTTCAAACACCTCAATTCTGTGACTTCACACCGCTCCATTCTATGACTTCATAACGTCCATTCTGTGACTTCACACACCTCCATTCTATGACTTCACACACTTCCATTCTATGACTTCACACACCTCCATTCTGTGCCTTTACACACCTCCATTCTGAGTTCACACACCTCCATTCTGTGACGTCACACACCTCTATTCTGTGACTTCCCACACCTCCATTCTGTGACTTCACACACCTCCATTCTATGACTTCACACACCTCTATTCTGACTTCACACACCTCCATTCTATGACTTCATACACCTCCACTCTGACTTCACACACCTCCATTCTATGACTTCGCACACCTCTCTTCTGATTTCACACATCTCCATTCTGTGACTTCACACACCTCCATTCAATGACTTCACACACCTACATTCTTTGACTTCACACACCTCCAATCTGACATCACACACCTCCATTCTATGATTTCACAGACCTCGAATCTATGACTTCACTCACCTGCACTCTATTACTTCCCACACCACCTTTCTATGACTTCACCCACCTCCAATATATGACTAAACACCTCCATTCTGACTTCACACCCCTCCATTCTGTGACTTCACACACCTCCATTCTATGACTTCACACACCTTCATTCTTACTTCAGAAACATCCATTCTATGACTTCACACACCTCAATTCTATGATTTCACAAACCTCCGTTCTGTGACTTCACACACCTCCATTCTGGTTTCACATACTTCCATTCTATGACTTCACACACTTCCATTCTATGACTTCACACACCTCCATTCTCTGACTTCACACACCTCCATTCTGAGTTCACACACCTCCATTCTGTGACTTCACACACCTCCATTCTGTGACTTCACACACTTCCATTCTATGACTTCACACACCTTCATCCTATGATTTCACACACCTCCATTCTGTGACTTCACAAACCTACATTCTATGACCTCACACACCCTCATTCTATGATTTCACACACCTCAATTCTATGACTTCACACATCCATTTTGATTTCACACACCTCCAATATATGACTTCAAACACCTCAATTCTGTGACTTCACACACCTCCATTCTATGACTTCAAACCGTCCATTCTGTGACTTCACACACCTCCATTCTATGACTTCACACACTTCCATTCTATGACTTCACACACCTCCATTCTGAGTTCACACACCTCAATTCTGGGACTTCACAGACCTCCAATCTGTGACTTCCGACACCTCCATTCTATGACTTCACGCACCTCCATTCTATGACTTCACACACGTCCATTCTATGACTTCACACACCTCCATTCCATGTCTTCACACACCTCCATTCTTTGACTTCACACACCTAAATTCTGAGTTGACACATCTCCATTCTGTGACTTCACACACCTCCATTCTGACTTCACACATCTCCATTCTATGACTTCATACACCTTCATTTTTACTTTACAAACATCCATTGTATAATTTCACACACCTCCATTCTATGACTTCACACACCTCCATTCAGTGACTTCACACACCTCCATTCTATGACTTCACACACCTCCATTCTGTGACTTCACACACCTCCATTCTATGATTTCACACACTTCCATTGTGACGTCACACACCTCCATTCTCTGAGTTCACACACCTCCATTCTGACTTCACACACCTCCATTCTATGACTTCACACACCTCCATTCTGACTACACACACCTCTATTCTATGACTTCGCACACCTCCATTCTGACATCACACACCTCCATTCTATGACTTCAAACATCTCCATTCTTTGACTTCACACACCTCCATTCTGTGTTCACACACCTCAATTCTATGACTTCACACTCCTCCATTCTGACTTCACCCACCTCCAATCGATGACTACACAACTCCATTCTGACATCACACACCTCCACTCTGTGAATTCACACACCCCCATTCTATGAGTTCACATACCTCCATTCTATGACTTCACACACCATCATTCTTACTTCAGAAACTTCCATTCTATGACTTCACACACCTCCATTCTATGACTACACACATCCATTCTATGACTTCACACACCTCCTTTCTATGACTTCACCCAACTCCATTCTATGACTTCACACCTCCATTCTGACTTCACACACCTCCATTCTGTGACTTCACACACCTCCATACTGACTTCACACACCTCTATTCTGTGATTTCACACACATTCCATTCTGTGATTACACACACCTCCATTCTGTGACTTCACACACTTCCATTCTATGACTTCACAAAACTTCATTCTATGATTTCACACACCTCCATTCTGTGCCTTCACAAAACTTCATTCTATGACCTCACACACCCTCATTCTATGACTTCACACAACTCCATTCTATGACTTCACACATCCATTTTGACTTCACACACCTCCAATATATGACTTCAAACACCTCAATTCTGTGACTTCACATACCTCCATTCTATGACTTCAAACCGACCATTCTGTGACTTCCGACACCTCCATTCTATGACTTCACACACCTCCATTCTATGACTTCACACACGTCCATTCTGTGACTTCACACACCTCCATTCTATGACTTCACACACCTCCATTGTGAGTACACACACTACCATTCTATGAGTTCACACACCTCCATTCTGACTTCACACACCTCCATTCTATGAGTACACACACATCCATTCTATGACTTCACACACCTCCTTTCTATGACTTCACCCAACTCCATTCTATGACTTCACACCTCCATTCTGACTTCACACACCTCCATTCTGTGACTTCACACACCTCCATTATATGACTTCACACACCTCCATTCTATGACTTCACACACCTCCATTCTATGCCTTCACACACCTCCATTCTGTGACTTCACACACCTCCATTCTATGCCTTCACACACCTTCATTCTTACTTCACAAACATACATTCTATGACTTCACACTCCTCCATTCTATGACTTCAAACACCTCCATTCTTTGACTTCACACACCTCCATTCTGTGTTCACACACCTCAATTCTGTGACCTCACACACCTCCATTCTGACTTCACACACCTCCATTCTATGACTTCACACACCTCCATTCTATGTCTTCACACACCTCCATTCTTTGACTTCACACACCTAAATTCTGAGTTGACACATCTCCATTCTGTGACTTCACACACCTCCATTCTGACTTCACACATCTCCATTCTATGACTTCACACACCTTCATTTTTACTTTACAAACATCCATTCTATAACTTCACACACCTCCATTCTATGACTTCACACACCTCCATTCAGTGACTTCACACACCTCCATTCTATGACTTCACACACCTCCATTCTGTGACTTCACACACCTCGATTCTATGATTTCACACACTTCCATTGTGACGTCACACACCTCCATTCTATGAGTTCACACACCTCCATTCTGACTTCACACACCTCCATTCTATGACTTCACACACCTCCATTCTGAATTCACACAGCTCCATTCTGTGACTTCACAAAACTCTATTCTATGATTTCACACACCTCCATACTATGACTTCACACAACTCCATCTAAGACTTCACACACCTCCATTCTGACTACACACACCTCTATTCTATGACTTCGCACACCTCCATTCTGACATCACACACCTCCATTCTATGACTTCACAGACCTCGAATCTGTGATTTCACTCAATGCACTCTATGACTTCACACTCCTCCATTCTATGACTTCAAACACCTCCATTCTTTGACTTCACACACCTCCATTCTGTGTTCACACACCTCAATTCTGTGACTTCACACACCTCCATTCTGACTTCACCCACCTCCAATCGATGACTACACACCTCCATTCTGACTTCACACACCTCCATTCTGTGAATTCACACACCCCCATTCTATGAGTTCACATACCTTCATTCTATGACTTCACACACCTTCATTCTTACTTCAGAAACATCCATTCTATGACTTCACACACCTCCATTCTATGACTTCACAAACCTCCATTCTGTGACTTCACACACCTCCATTCTGAGTTCACACAACTCCATTCGGTGACTTCACACACCTCCATTCTTACTTCACACACCTCCATTCTCTGACTTCACACACTTCCATTCTATGACTTCACACACCTCCATTCTGTGAGTTTACACACCTCCATTCTGAGTTCACACACCTCCATTCTGTGACTTCTCACACCTCGATTCTGTGACTTCACACAGCTCCAATCTGTGACTTCACACACTTTCATTTTATGACTTCACACACCACCATTCTTTGACTTTACACACCTCCATTCTGAGTTCACACCCCTCAATTCTGGGACTTCACAGACCTCCAAACTGTGACTTTCCACACCTCCATTCTGTGACTTCACACACCTCCATTCTATGACTTCACACACCTCCATTCTATGACTTCACACACGTCCATTCTGTGACTTCACACACCTCCATTCTATGACTTCACACATCTCCATTGTGACTACACACACTACCATTCTATGAGTTCACACACCTCCTTTCTGTGACTTCACACACCTCCATTCTATGACTACACACACATCCATTCTATGACTTCACACACCTCCTTTCTATGACTTCACCCAACTCCATTCTATGACTTCACACCTTCATTCTGACTTCACACACCTCCATTCTATGACTACACACACATCCATTCTATGACTTCACACACCTCCTTTCTATGACTTCAACCAACTCCATTCTATGACTTCACACCTTCATTCTGACTTCACACACCTCCATTCTGTGACTTCACACACCTCCATACTGAGTTCACACACCTCTATTCTGTGATTTCACACACCTTCCATTCTGTGATTTCACACACCTCCATTCTGTGACTTCACACACTTCCATTCTATGACTTCACAAACCTTCATTCTATGATTTCACACACCTCCATTCTGTGACTTCGCAAACCTCCATTCTATGACCTCACACACCCTCATTCTATGATTTCACACACCTCCATTCTATGACTTCACACATCCATTTTGACTTCACACACCTCCAATATGACTTCAAACACCTCAAATCTGTGACTTCAGACACCGCCATTCTATGACTTCAAACGGACCATTCTGTGACTTCCCACACCTCCATTCTGTGACTTCACTCACCTCCATTCTATGACTTCACACACCTCCATTCTATGACTTCACACACGTCCATTCTGTGACTTCACACACCTCCATTCTATGACTTCACACACCTCCATTGTGACTACACACACTACCATTCTATGAGTTCACACACCTCCATTCTGACTTCACACATCCATTCTACGAATACACACACATCCATTCTATGACTTCACACACCTCCTTTCTATAACTTCACCCAACTCCATTCTATGACTTCACACCTCCATTCTGACTTCACACACCTCCATTCTGTGACTTCACACACCTCCATTATATGACTTCACACACCTCCATTCTATGACTTCACACACCTCCATTCTATGCCTCCACACACCTCCATTCTGTGACTTCACACACCTCCATTCTATGCCTTCACACACCTTCATTCTTACTTCACAAACATACATTCTATGACTTCACACTCCTCCATTCTATGACTTCAAACACCTCCATTCTTTGACTTCACACACCTCCATTCTGTGTTCACACTCCTCAATTCTGTGATCTCACACACCTCCATTCTGACTTCACACTCCTCCTTTCTATGAGTTCACACACCTCCATTCTATGTCTTCACACACCTCCATTCTTTGACTTCACACACCTAAATTCTGAGTTGACACATCTCCATTCTGTGACTTCACACACCTCCATTCTGACTTCACACATCTCCATTCTATGACTTCACACAACTTCATTTTTACTTTACAAACATCCATTCTATAACTTCACACACCTCCATTCTATGACTTCACACACCTCCATTCAGTGACTTCACACACCTCCATTCTATGACTTCACACACCTCCATTCTGTGACTTTACACAGCTCCATTCTATCACTTCACACACTTCCATTGTGACGTCACACACCTCCATTTATGAGTTCACACACCTCCATTGTGACTTCACACACCACCATTCTATGACTTCACACACCTCCATTCTGAATTCACACAGCTCCATTCTGTGACTTCACAAAACTCTATTCTATGATTTCACACACCTCCATACTATGACTTCACACAACTCCATCTATGCCTTCACACACCTCCATTCTGACATCACACACCTCCATTCTATGACTTCACAGACCTCGAATCTGTGATTTCACTCACATGCACTCTATGACTTCACACTCCTCCATTCTATGACTTCCCACACCTCCTTTCTATGACTTCACCCACCTCCAGTCGATGATTACACACCTCCATTTTGACTTCACACACCTCCATTCTGTGACTTCACACACCCCCATTCTATGAGTTCACATACCTCCATTCTATGACTTCACACACCTTCATTCTTACTTCAGAAACATCCATTCTATGACTTCACACACCTCCATTCTATGACTTCTCAAACCTCCATTCTGTGACTTCACACACCTCCATTCTGAGTTCACACAACTCCATTCGATGACTTCACACACCTCCATTCTTACTTCACACACCTCCATTCTATGACTTCACACACTTCCATTCTATGACTTCACACACCTCCATTCTGTGACTTCACACACCTCCATTCTGAGTTCACACACCTCCATTCTGTGACTTCTCACACCTCGATTCTGTGACTTCACACAGCTCCAATCTGTGACTTCACACACTTCCATTCTATGACTTCACACACCACCATTATTTGACTTTACACACCTCCATTCTGAGTTCACACACCTCAATTCTGGGACTTCACAGACCTCCAAACTGTGACTTTCCACACCTCCATTCTGTGACTTCACACACCTCCATTCTATGACTTCACACACCTCCATTCTATGACTTCACACACGTCCATTCTGTGACTTCACACACCTCCATTCTATGACTTCACACATCTCCATTGTGACTACACACACTACCATTCTATGAGTTCACACACCTCCTTTCTGTGACTTCACACACCTCCATTCTATGACTACACACACATCCATTCTATGACTTCACACACCTCCTTTCTATGACTTCACCCAACTCCATTCTATGACTTCACACCTTCATTCTGACTTCACACACCTCCATTCTGTGACTTCACACACCTCCATACTGAGTTCACACACCTCTATTCTGTGATTTCACACACCTTCCATTCTGTGATTTCACACACCTCCATTCTGTGACTTCACACACTTCCATTCTATGACTTCACAAACCTTCATTCTATGATTTCACACACCTCCATTCTGTGACTTCGCAAACCTCCATTCTATGACCTCACACACCCTCATTCTATGATTTCACACACCTCCATTCTGTGACTTCGCAAACCTCCATTCTATGACCTCACACACCCTCATTCTATGATTTCACACACCTCCATTCTATGACTTCACACATCCATTTTGACTTCACACACCTCCAATATGACTTCAAACACCTCAAATCTGTGACTTCAGACACCGCCATTCTATGACTTCAAACGGACCATTGTGTGACTTCACAGACCTCCATTCTATGACTTCACACACTTCCATTCTATGACTTCACACACCTCCATTCTGTGACTTTACACACCTCCATTCTGAGTTCACACACCTCAATTCTGGGACTTCATAGACCTCCAATCTGTGACTTCCCACACCTCCATTCTGTGACTTCACTCACCTCCATTCTATGACTTCACACACCTCCATTCTATGACTTCACACACGTCCATTCTGTGACTTCACACACCTCCATTCTATGACTTCACACACCTCCATTGTGACTACACACACTACCATTCTATGAGTTCACACACCTCCATTCTGACTTCACACATCCATTCTATGAATACACACACATCCATTCTATGACTTCACACACCTCCTTTCTATAACTTCACCCAACTCCATTCTATGACTTCACACCTCCATTCTGACTTCACACACCTCCATTCTGTGACTTCACACACCTCCATTATATGACTTCACACACCTCCATTCTATGACTTCACACACCTCCATTCTATGCCTCCACACACCTCCATTCTGAGACTTCACACACCTCCATTCTATGCCTTCACACACCTTCATTCTTACTTCACAATCATATATTCTATGACTTCACACTCCTCCATTCTATGACTTCAAACACCTCCATTCTTTGACTTCAAACACCTCCATTCTGTGTTCACACTCCTCAATTCTGTGATCTCACACACCTCCATTCTGACTTCACACTCCTCCTTTCTATGACTTCACACACCTCCATTCTATGTCTTCACACACCTCCATTCTTTGACTTCACACACCTCCATTCTGACTTCACACATCTCCATTCTATGACTTCACACACCTTCATTTTTACTTTACAAACATCCATTCTATAACTTCACACACCTCCATTCTATGACTTCACACACCTCCATTCAGTGACTTCACACACCTCCATTCTATGACTTCACACACCTCCATTCTGTGACTTTACACAGCTCCATTCTATCACTTCACACACTTCCATTGTGACGTCACACACCTCCATTTATGAGTTCACACACCTCCATTGTGACTTTACACACCACCATTCTATGACTTCACACACCTCCATTCTGAATTCACACAGCTCCATTCTGTGACTTCACAAAACTCTATTCTATGATTTCACACACCTCCATACTATGACTTTACACAACTCCATCTATGCCTTCACACACCTCCATTCTGACATCACACACCTCCATTCTATGACTTCACAGACCTCGAATCTGTGATTTCACTCACATGCACTCTATGACTTCACACTCCTCCATTCCATGACTTCCCACACCTCCTTTCTATGACTTCACCCACCTCCAGTCGATGACTACACACCTCCATTTTGACTTCACACACCTCCATTCTGTGACTTCACACACCCCCATTCTATGAGTTCACATACCTCCATTCTATGACTTCACACACCTTCATTCTTACTTCAGAAACATCCATTCTATGACTTCACACACCTCCATTCTATGACTTCACAAACCTCCATTCTGTGACTTCACACACCTCCATTCTGATTTCACACAACTCCATTCGGTGACTTCACACACCTCCATTCTGACTTCACACACCTCCATTCTATGACTTCACACACTTCCATTCTATGACTTCACACACCTCCATTCTGTGACTTCACACACCTCCATTCTGAGTTCACACCCCTCCATTCTGTGACTTCTAACACCTCGATTCTATGACTTCACACACCTCCATTCTATGACTTCACACACCCTCATTCTATGAATTCACACACCTCCATTCTATGACTTCAGACAATCATTTTGATTTCACACACCTCCAATATATGACTTCAAACACCTCAATTCTGTGACTTCGCACACCTCCATTCTATGACTTCATACCGTCCATTCTGTGACTTCACACACCTCCATTCTATGACTTCACATACTTCCATTCTATGACTTCACACACCTCCATTCTGTGACTTCACACACCTCCATTCTGAGTTCACACACCTCCATTCTGTGACTTCTCACACCTCGATTCTGTGACTTCACACAGCTCCAATCTGTGACTTCACACACTTCCATTCTATGACTTCACACACCACCATTATTTGACTTTACACACCTCCATTCTGAGTTCACACACCTCAATTCTGGGACTTCACAGACCTCCAAACTGTGACTTTCCACACCTCCATTCTGTGACTTCACACACCTCCATTCTATGACTTCACACACCTCCATTCTATGACTTCACACACGTCCATTCTGTGACTTCACACACCTCCATTCTATGACTTCACACATCTCCATTGTGACTACACACACTACCATTCTATGAGTTCACACACCTCCTTTCTGTGACTTCACACACCTCCATTCTATGACTACACACACATCCATTCTATGACTTCACACACCTCCTTTCTATGACTTCACCCAACTCCATTCTATGACTTCACACCTTCATTCTGACTTCACACACCTCCATTCTGTGACTTCACACACCTCCATACTGAGTTCACACACCTCTATTCTGTGATTTCACACACCTTCCATTCTGTGATTTCACACACCTCCATTCTGTGACTTCACACACTTCCATTCTATGACTTCACAAACCTTCATTCTATGATTTCACACACCTCCATTCTGTGACTTCGCAAACCTCCATTCTATGACCTCACACACCCTCATTCTATGATTTCACACACCTCCATTCTGTGACTTCGCAAACCTCCATTCTATGACCTCACACACCCTCATTCTATGATTTCACACACCTCCATTCTATGACTTCACACATCCATTTTGACTTCACACACCTCCAATATGACTTCAAACACCTCAAATCTGTGACTTCAGACACCGCCATTCTATGACTTCAAACGGACCATTGTGTGACTTCACAGACCTCCATTCTATGACTTCACACACTTCCATTCTATGACTTCACACACCTCCATTCTGTGACTTTACACACCTCCATTCTGAGTTCACACACCTCAATTCTGGGACTTCATAGACCTCCAATCTGTGACTTCCCACACCTCCATTCTGTGACTTCACTCACCTCCATTCTATGACTTCACACACCTCCATTCTATGACTTCACACACGTCCATTCTGTGACTTCACACACCTCCATTCTATGACTTCACACACCTCCATTGTGACTACACACACTACCATTCTATGAGTTCACACACCTCCATTCTGACTTCACACATCCATTCTATGAATACACACACATCCATTCTATGACTTCACACACCTCCTTTCTATAACTTCACCCAACTCCATTCTATGACTTCACACCTCCATTCTGACTTCACACACCTCCATTCTGTGACTTCACACACCTCCATTATATGACTTCACACACCTCCATTCTATGACTTCACACACCTCCATTCTATGCCTCCACACACCTCCATTCTGAGACTTCACACACCTCCATTCTATGCCTTCACACACCTTCATTCTTACTTCACAATCATATATTCTATGACTTCACACTCCTCCATTCTATGACTTCAAACACCTCCATTCTTTGACTTCAAACACCTCCATTCTGTGTTCACACTCCTCAATTCTGTGATCTCACACACCTCCATTCTGACTTCACACTCCTCCTTTCTATGACTTCACACACCTCCATTCTATGTCTTCACACACCTCCATTCTTTGACTTCACACACCTCCATTCTGACTTCACACATCTCCATTCTATGACTTCACACACCTTCATTTTTACTTTACAAACATCCATTCTATAACTTCACACACCTCCATTCTATGACTTCACACACCTCCATTCAGTGACTTCACACACCTCCATTCTATGACTTCACACACCTCCATTCTGTGACTTTACACAGCTCCATTCTATCACTTCACACACTTCCATTGTGACGTCACACACCTCCATTTATGAGTTCACACACCTCCATTGTGACTTCACACACCACCATTCTATGACTTCACACACCTCCATTCTGAATTCACACAGCTCCATTCTGTGACTTCACAAAACTCTATTCTATGATTTCACACACCTCCATACTATGACTTTACACAACTCCATCTATGCCTTCACACACCTCCATTCTGACATCACACACCTCCATTCTATGACTTCACAGACCTCGAATCTGTGATTTCACTCACATGCACTCTATGACTTCACACTCCTCCATTCCATGACTTCCCACACCTCCTTTCTATGACTTCACCCACCTCCAGTCGATGACTACACACCTCCATTTTGACTTCACACACCTCCATTCTGTGACTTCACACACCCCCATTCTATGAGTTCACATACCTCCATTCTATGACTTCACACACCTTCATTCTTACTTCAGAAACATCCATTCTATGACTTCACACACCTCCATTCTATGACTTCACAAACCTCCATTCTGTGACTTCACACACCTCCATTCTGATTTCACACAACTCCATTCGATGACTTCACACACCTCCATTCTGACTTCACACACCTCCATTCTATGACTTCACACACTTCCATTCTATGACTTCACACACCTCCATTCTGTGACTTCACACACCTCCATTCTGAGTTCACACCCCTCCATTCTGTGACTTCTAACACCTCGATTCTATGACTTCACACACCTCCATTCTATGACTTCACACACCCTCATTCTATGAATTCACACACCTCCATTCTATGACTTCAGACAATCATTTTGATTTCACACACCTCCAATATATGACTTCAAACACCTCAATTCTGTGACTTCGCACACCTCCATTCTATGACTTCATACCGTCCATTCTGTGACTTCACACACCTCCATTCTATGACTTCACATACTTCCATTCTATGACTTCACACACCTCCATTCTGTGACTTCACACACCTCCATTCTGAGTTCACACACCTCCATTCTGTGACTTCTCACACCTCGATTCTGTGACTTCACACAGCTCCAATCTGTGACTTCACACACTTCCATTCTATGACTTCACACACCACCATTATTTGACTTTACACACCTCCATTCTGAGTTCACACACCTCAATTCTGGGACTTCACAGACCTCCAAACTGTGACTTTCCACACCTCCATTCTGTGACTTCACACACCTCCATTCTATGACTTCACACACCTCCATTCTATGACTTCACACACGTCCATTCTGTGACTTCACACACCTCCATTCTATGACTTCACACATCTCCATTGTGACTACACACACTACCATTCTATGAGTTCACACACCTCCTTTCTGTGACTTCACACACCTCCATTCTATGACTACACACACATCCATTCTATGACTTCACACACCTCCTTTCTATGACTTCACCCAACTCCATTCTATGACTTCACACCTTCATTCTGACTTCACACACCTCCATTCTGTGACTTCACACACCTCCATACTGAGTTCACACACCTCTATTCTGTGATTTCACACACCTTCCATTCTGTGATTTCACACACCTCCATTCTGTGACTTCACACACTTCCATTCTATGACTTCACAAACCTTCATTCTATGATTTCACACACCTCCATTCTGTGACTTCGCAAACCTCCATTCTATGACCTCACACACCCTCATTCTATGATTTCACACACCTCCATTCTGTGACTTCGCAAACCTCCATTCTATGACCTCACACACCCTCATTCTATGATTTCACACACCTCCATTCTATGACTTCACACATCCATTTTGACTTCACACACCTCCAATATGACTTCAAACACCTCAAATCTGTGACTTCAGACACCGCCATTCTATGACTTCAAACGGACCATTGTGTGACTTCACAGACCTCCATTCTATGACTTCACACACTTCCATTCTATGACTTCACACACCTCCATTCTGTGACTTTACACACCTCCATTCTGAGTTCACACACCTCAATTCTGGGACTTCATAGACCTCCAATCTGTGACTTCCCACACCTCCATTCTGTGACTTCACTCACCTCCATTCTATGACTTCACACACCTCCATTCTATGACTTCACACACGTCCATTCTGTGACTTCACACACCTCCATTCTATGACTTCACACACCTCCATTGTGACTACACACACTACCATTCTATGAGTTCACACACCTCCATTCTGACTTCACACATCCATTCTATGAATACACACACATCCATTCTATGACTTCACACACCTCCTTTCTATAACTTCACCCAACTCCATTCTATGACTTCACACCTCCATTCTGACTTCACACACCTCCATTCTGTGACTTCACACACCTCCATTATATGACTTCACACACCTCCATTCTATGACTTCACACACCTCCATTCTATGCCTCCACACACCTCCATTCTGAGACTTCACACACCTCCATTCTATGCCTTCACACACCTTCATTCTTACTTCACAATCATATATTCTATGACTTCACACTCCTCCATTCTATGACTTCAAACACCTCCATTCTTTGACTTCAAACACCTCCATTCTGTGTTCACACTCCTCAATTCTGTGATCTCACACACCTCCATTCTGACTTCACACTCCTCCTTTCTATGACTTCACACACCTCCATTCTATGTCTTCACACACCTCCATTCTTTGACTTCACACACCTCCATTCTGACTTCACACATCTCCATTCTATGACTTCACACACCTTCATTTTTACTTTACAAACATCCATTCTATAACTTCACACACCTCCATTCTATGACTTCACACACCTCCATTCAGTGACTTCACACACCTCCATTCTATGACTTCACACACCTCCATTCTGTGACTTTACACAGCTCCATTCTATCACTTCACACACTTCCATTGTGACGTCACACACCTCCATTTATGAGTTCACACACCTCCATTGTGACTTCACACACCACCATTCTATGACTTCACACACCTCCATTCTGAATTCACACAGCTCCATTCTGTGACTTCACAAAACTCTATTCTATGATTTCACACACCTCCATACTATGACTTTACACAACTCCATCTATGCCTTCACACACCTCCATTCTGACATCACACACCTCCATTCTATGACTTCACAGACCTCGAATCTGTGATTTCACTCACATGCACTCTATGACTTCACACTCCTCCATTCCATGACTTCCCACACCTCCTTTCTATGACTTCACCCACCTCCAGTCGATGACTACACACCTCCATTTTGACTTCACACACCTCCATTCTGTGACTTCACACACCCCCATTCTATGAGTTCACATACCTCCATTCTATGACTTCACACACCTTCATTCTTACTTCAGAAACATCCATTCTATGACTTCACACACCTCCATTCTATGACTTCACAAACCTCCATTCTGTGACTTCACACACCTCCATTCTGATTTCACACAACTCCATTCGGTGACTTCACACACCTCCATTCTGACTTCACACACCTCCATTCTATGACTTCACACACTTCCATTCTATGACTTCACACACCTCCATTCTGTGACTTCACACACCTCCATTCTGAGTTCACACCCCTCCATTCTGTGACTTCTAACACCTCGATTCTATGACTTCACACACCTCCATTCTATGACTTCACACACCCTCATTCTATGAATTCACACACCTCCATTCTATGACTTCAGACAATCATTTTGATTTCACACACCTCCAATATATGACTTCAAACACCTCAATTCTGTGACTTCGCACACCTCCATTCTATGACTTCATACCGTCCATTCTGTGACTTCACACACCTCCATTCTATGACTTCACATACTTCCATTCTATGACTTCACACACCTCCATTCTGTGACTTCACACACCTCCATTCTGAGTTCACACACCTCCATTCTGTGACTTCTCACACCTCGATTCTGTGACTTCACACAGCTCCAATCTGTGACTTCACACACTTCCATTCTATGACTTCACACACCACCATTATTTGACTTTACACACCTCCATTCTGAGTTCACACACCTCAATTCTGGGACTTCACAGACCTCCAAACTGTGACTTTCCACACCTCCATTCTGTGACTTCACACACCTCCATTCTATGACTTCACACACCTCCATTCTATGACTTCACACACGTCCATTCTGTGACTTCACACACCTCCATTCTATGACTTCACACATCTCCATTGTGACTACACACACTACCATTCTATGAGTTCACACACCTCCTTTCTGTGACTTCACACACCTCCATTCTATGACTACACACACATCCATTCTATGACTTCACACACCTCCTTTCTATGACTTCACCCAACTCCATTCTATGACTTCACACCTTCATTCTGACTTCACACACCTCCATTCTGTGACTTCACACACCTCCATACTGAGTTCACACACCTCTATTCTGTGATTTCACACACCTTCCATTCTGTGATTTCACACACCTCCATTCTGTGACTTCACACACTTCCATTCTATGACTTCACAAACCTTCATTCTATGATTTCACACACCTCCATTCTGTGACTTCGCAAACCTCCATTCTATGACCTCACACACCCTCATTCTATGATTTCACACACCTCCATTCTGTGACTTCGCAAACCTCCATTCTATGACCTCACACACCCTCATTCTATGATTTCACACACCTCCATTCTATGACTTCACACATCCATTTTGACTTCACACACCTCCAATATGACTTCAAACACCTCAAATCTGTGACTTCAGACACCGCCATTCTATGACTTCAAACGGACCATTGTGTGACTTCACAGACCTCCATTCTATGACTTCACACACTTCCATTCTATGACTTCACACACCTCCATTCTGTGACTTTACACACCTCCATTCTGAGTTCACACACCTCAATTCTGGGACTTCATAGACCTCCAATCTGTGACTTCCCACACCTCCATTCTGTGACTTCACTCACCTCCATTCTATGACTTCACACACCTCCATTCTATGACTTCACACACGTCCATTCTGTGACTTCACACACCTCCATTCTATGACTTCACACACCTCCATTGTGACTACACACACTACCATTCTATGAGTTCACACACCTCCATTCTGACTTCACACATCCATTCTATGAATACACACACATCCATTCTATGACTTCACACACCTCCTTTCTATAACTTCACCCAACTCCATTCTATGACTTCACACCTCCATTCTGACTTCACACACCTCCATTCTGTGACTTCACACACCTCCATTATATGACTTCACACACCTCCATTCTATGACTTCACACACCTCCATTCTATGCCTCCACACACCTCCATTCTGAGACTTCACACACCTCCATTCTATGCCTTCACACACCTTCATTCTTACTTCACAATCATATATTCTATGACTTCACACTCCTCCATTCTATGACTTCAAACACCTCCATTCTTTGACTTCAAACACCTCCATTCTGTGTTCACACTCCTCAATTCTGTGATCTCACACACCTCCATTCTGACTTCACACTCCTCCTTTCTATGACTTCACACACCTCCATTCTATGTCTTCACACACCTCCATTCTTTGACTTCACACACCTCCATTCTGACTTCACACATCTCCATTCTATGACTTCACACACCTTCATTTTTACTTTACAAACATCCATTCTATAACTTCACACACCTCCATTCTATGACTTCACACACCTCCATTCAGTGACTTCACACACCTCCATTCTATGACTTCACACACCTCCATTCTGTGACTTTACACAGCTCCATTCTATCACTTCACACACTTCCATTGTGACGTCACACACCTCCATTTATGAGTTCACACACCTCCATTGTGACTTCACACACCACCATTCTATGACTTCACACACCTCCATTCTGAATTCACACAGCTCCATTCTGTGACTTCACAAAACTCTATGCTATGATTTCACACACCTCCATACTATGACTTTACACAACTCCATCTATGCCTTCACACACCTCCATTCTGACATCACACACCTCCATTCTATGACTTCACAGACCTCGAATCTGTGATTTCACTCACATGCACTCTATGACTTCACACTCCTCCATTCCATGACTTCCCACACCTCCTTTCTATGACTTCACCCACCTCCAGTCGATGACTACACACCTCCATTTTGACTTCACACACCTCCATTCTGTGACTTCACACACCCCCATTCTATGAGTTCACATACCTCCATTCTATGACTTCACACACCTTCATTCTTACTTCAGAAACATCCATTCTATGACTTCACACACCTCCATTCTATGACTTCACAAACCTCCATTCTGTGACTTCACACACCTCCATTCTGATTTCACACAACTCCATTCGGTGACTTCACACACCTCCATTCTGACTTCACACACCTCCATTCTATGACTTCACACACTTCCATTCTATGACTTCACACACCTCCATTCTGTGACTTCACACACCTCCATTCTGAGTTCACACCCCTCCATTCTGTGACTTCTAACACCTCGATTCTATGACTTCACACACCTCCATTCTATGACTTCACACACCCTCATTCTATGAATTCACACACCTCCATTCTATGACTTCAGACAATCATTTTGATTTCACACACCTCCAATATATGACTTCAAACACCTCAATTCTGTGACTTCGCACACCTCCATTCTATGACTTCATACCGTCCATTCTGTGACTTCACACACCTCCATTCTATGACTTCACATACTTCCATTCTATGACTTCACACACCTCCATTTTGTGACTTTACACACCTCCATACTGAGTTCACACACCTCAATTCTGGGACTTCACACACCTCCAATCTGTGACTTCCCACACCTCCATTCTGTGACTTCACACACCTCCATTCTATGTCTTCACACACCTTCATTCTTACTTCACAAACACCCATTCTATGACTTCACACACCTCCATTCTATGACTTCACACACCTCCATTTTGACTACACACACTACCATTCTATGAGTTTACACACCTCCATTCTGACTTCACACACCTCTATTCTATGACTACACACACCTCCATTCTATGACTTCACACACCTCCTTTCTATGACCTCACCCAACTCCGTTATATGACTTCACACCTCCATTCTTACTTCACACACCTTCATTCTGTGACTTCACACACCTCCATTATATGACTTCACACACCTCCATTCTATGACTTCACACACCTCCATTCTATGCCTTTCACACACCTCCATTCTGTGACTTCACACACCTCCATTCTATGCCTTCACACACCTTCATTCTTACTTCACAAACATACATTCCATGACTTCACACTCCTCCATTCTATTACATCAAAAACCTCCATTGTTTGACTTCACACACCTCCATTCTGTGTTCACACACCTCAATTCTGTGACCTCACACACCTGCATTCTGACTTCACACACCTCCATTCTATGACTTCACACACCTCCATTCTATGTCTTCACACACCTCCATTCTTTGACTTCACACACCTAAATTCTGACTTGACACATCTCCATTCTGTGACTTCACACACCTCCATTCTGACTTCACACATCTCCATTCTATGACTTCACACACCTTCATTTTTACGTTACAAACATCCATTCTATAACTTCACACACCTCCATTCTATGACTTCACACACCTCCATTCTGTGACTTCAAGCACCTCCATTCTATGACTTCACACACTTCCATTGTGACGTCACACACCTCCGTTCTATGAGTTCACACACCTCCATTCTGACTTCACACACCTCCATTCTATGACTTCACACACCTCCATTCTGAATTCACACAGCTCCATTCTGTGCCTTCACAAAACTCTATTCTATGATTTCACACACCTCCATACTATGACTTCACACAACTCCATCTATGACTTCACACACCTCCTTTCTGACTTCACACACCTCCACTCTTTGACTTCACACACCTCCATTCTGTGTTCACACACCTCAGTTCTGTGACTTCACACACCTCCATTCTGACTTCACACACCTCCATTCTGTGACTTCACACACCCCCATTCTATGAGTTCACATACCTCCATTCTATGACTTCACACACCTTCATTCTTACTTAACAAACACCCATTCTATGACTTCACACACCTCCATTCTATGACTTCACAAACCTCCATTTTGTGACTTCACACACCTCCATTCTGGATTCACACAACTCCATTCGGTGACTTCACACACCACCATTCTGACTTCACACACCTCCATTCTCTGACTTCACACACTTCCATTCTATGACTTCACATACCTCCATTCTGTGACTTCACACACCTCCATTCTGAGTTCACACACCTCCATTCTGTGACTTCTCACACCTCGATTCTGTGACTTCACACACTTCCATTCTATGACTTCACACACCTCCATTCTATGACTTCACACACATCCATTCTGTGACTTAACACACCTCCATTCTATGACCTCACACACCTCCATTCTGTGACTTCACACACCTCCATTTTATGACTTCACACACCTCCATTGTGACTACACACAACTCCATTCTATGAATTCATACACCTCCACTCTGACCTCACACACCTCCATTCTGACTTCACACACCTAAATTCTGTGACTTCACACACCTCCATTCTATGACTTCACACATCCATTTTGATTTCACACACCTCCAATATATGACTTCAAACACCTCAATTCTGTGACTTCACACACCTCCATTCTATGACTTCATACCGTCCATTCTGTGACTTCACACACCTCCATTCTATGACTTCACACAGTTCCATTCTATGACTTCACACACCTCCATTCTGTGACTTTACACACCTCCATTCAGGGTTCATACACCTCCATTCTGTGACTTCACACTCCTGCAATCTGTGACTTCCCACACCTCCATTCTGTGACTTCACACACCTCCATTCTATGACTTCACACACCTTCATTCTTAATTAACAAACACCCATTCTATGACTTCACACACCTCCATTCTATGACTTCACACACCTCCATTCTGTGACTTCACACACCTCCATTTTATGACTTCACACACCTCCATTGTGACTACACACACCTCCATTCTATGAGTTCATACACCTCCACTCTGACCTCACACACCTCCATTCTGACTTCACACACCTCCATTCTGTGACTTCACACACCTCCATTCTATGATTTCACACACCTCCATTCTATGACTTCACTCACCTCCATTCTATGACTTCACACACCTCTTTTCTGAGTTGACACACCTCAATTCTATGACTTCACATACCTCCAATCTGAATTCACACACCTCCATTCCATGACTTCACCCACCTCCATTCTATGACTTCACACACCTCCATTCTCCGACTTCACACCCCTCTAATTTGATTTCTCATACCTCCATTCTATGACTTCACAAACCTCCTTTCGGTGACTTCAGAATACTCCATTCTATGACTTCACACACCTCCATTCTATGACTTCACACCTCGATTCTGACTTCACACACCTCCATTCTGTGACTTCTCACACCTCGATTCTGTGACTTCACACAGCTCCAATCTGTGACTTCACACACTTCCATTCTATGACTTCACACACCTCCATTCTATGACTTCACACACCTCCATTCTGTGACTTCACACACCTCCATTCTATGACCTCACACACCCTCATTCTATGATATCACACACCTCCATTCTATGACTTCACACATCCATTTTGATTTCACACACCTCCAATATATGACTTCAAACACCTCAGTTCTGCGATTTCACACACCTCCATTCTATGACTTCATACCGTCCATTCTGTGACTTCACACACCTCCATTCTATGACTTCACACACTTCCATTCTATGACTTCACACACTCCATTCTATGATTTTACACACCTCCATTCTGGGTTCACACACCTCCATTCTGTGACTTCACACTCCTTCAATCTGTGACTTCCCACACCTCCATTCTGTGACTTCCCACACCTCCCTTCTATGACTTCACACACCTTCATTCTTACTTCACAAACACCCATTCTATGACTTCACACACGTCCATTCTATGACTTCACACACCTCCATTCTGTGACTTCACACACCTCCAATCTATGATTTCACAGACCTCGAATCTGTGACTTCACTCACCTCCACTCTATGCCTTCACACTCCTCCATTCTATGACTTCCCACACCTCCTTTCTATGACTTCACCCACCTTCATTCTATGACTTCACACACCTTCATTCTTACTTCAGAAACATCCATTCTATGACCTCACACACCTCCAGATATGACTTCACAAACGTCCAGTCTGTGACTTCACACACCTCCATACTGAGTTCACAAAACTCCATTCGGTGACTTAACACACCTCCATTCTTACTTCACACACGTCCATTCTATGACTTCACACACTTCCATTC